>OY992882.1:108102089-108337089 GCA_963921405.1 Cepaea hortensis
ACCGGTTGAGAATCACTGGGCTAGAAGCTCGCCTCGCGGTGTGGTGGTCAAAGGTTCGAATTCGCATCGAGGCTGATTTTAACATCGATCTGGACTCTACGGTAGACACTGCCTAAAATGGATTCTAGGAAATGTTTAGGAAGTAAAGGCGTCATTAGGACCATATCAGCCACCTAGTGCAGATTGGGTCATAATAACGTGGGTGTCGCAGTCACTATATGCTAGACCCACACTATATCCCCAGTGTCCCTTAAGTCGTGTGGAAGAGTTCATTACCACTGAGTACTCGGCATGCTTCGCGACATGTGGCCTAGGGGTTGGTGAAAGGCAGTTTCACAATTCTCCGACATACCGGGTCGAGGGTTCTGTGATAAAAACTCCGCAGCGAGGCAAACATGGCAGGAGGCTGCTGATCGTCAGAAGTGGTTCCACTTTCCCAGAATGTTTCGGCCCTTTACCTTATAAATCAGCCGCCTCGCGGTGTGGAAGCATATCTCTTAGCGTTGATTTCAATGGCATGAGGCGCTTTCCGATCAGAAACCAAGACATGACTGATGAACGTAAAATTGCGTAGTGCATGAGAAACAGAAAAATATACTAGGGTAGCTTACACTGTCGTGTAAAGCAAATGCAACTTATTTTTCACTTGGCAAAAACACTGCGTATGTTCAGCAAGATCAACTGGTGTTGTTACTGCAGCCGTTAACAAAAGTCTTGGCGTAGACACACAAGCAAGGAAATAATCTGTTGGCGACGCCTACAGCTAATTAGACCGGAAGGTTGGGCATTGTTGCATGTGAAGCTTGCCTTACATCTAGAATTACCGAACGCGTGTGACATTTTGCTCCGGGAATTCTCAGCTGCCGCTCCATGTCCGACAATCCCCAAATTTCTCAGAGAAAAACCACCAAATAAATATCCTTGTAACTATTAAAGGGATTTTGTGTTTTTATACCCACAAATCCAGCGGTCTTTGAAGCACTTGGGGGAGACGTTGGAATAGTTTGGTAGAAAGGTGACTAGACTTGCATGGAGCACAGAAGACAGGCTAACATGGGTAATTCTATAGCCTTCATGTTATGTTTTACCAAGGTCTAGAAAAACAAGCTAAACTTTTTGTGTTACCGGACAAAGAACAATTGAAACATTTCCCCACTGAGTTCGCAACTGACATTTCTGTAATAACGGACATTTTCCGCGATCCTGTGTACCTTTGATGGCATTTCATCGTACTTGGGGGAATACCAAACCATCTGTAAATTGTCGCTGAAAAGTATCTTTGGCCAAAAAATAAAGTAAGCTGTAAATCTGGAAACATGTCGTTTAAACAAGCGTAAATAGGCGTTGTATGCGTGTCCAGGTTTAGCAACTTTGCGTAGGTTTTTTGCTTTGATATTTTTTGTTATGGGCACTTATTTTAGAATATTAACATTTAATGTACTAGTTGTACCATATCTCGTGCCAAAATTTACAATTTTATGGGACAAGAGGTAATATTTCGCGGCTTTTAACCCTTACAGACATGTTATTTCATCTTGCACTTGTGGTAATTTGTAAATATACCCTTTAATTTTAAGTAAATAGGTCAACGTGGCAGAAATGTTTAACGCGCTCGCGCTTAAAGTGTCTGTGCTTTTAAGGCGGGGTAATGGGTTCATTCCATACACTGGTCAGTTGGACTTTAACTGTGATTTCTTGCTCAGAAGGCAAAGGCACACTGCTGAACATAAAATTGTCGAAAAATCAATCTGGGGTTGTTTGTAACGTCAAGCAAAGGACATGTAATTTTTTAGAAGAAGAATTTCAACATAGTTTTCTTTAGACTCTTAAATTAAGCAATTCATAAATAATAACGTATATTTCGTCTTCTTCTTCTTCTTCTTCTTCTTCTTCTTCTTTTTTTTTATTCTTCTAGGTAGAATTTTTTTTTAAAGAAGAAGAAGAAGAGGAGGGGGTGAGTAGAAGAAACATAAGAAGAAACAGAGGAAGAGGAAGAATATAATCATCCAGGATGATAGATCAGCTTTAACTCTTTCTGTCCGAAACAGTGTATCATGTGTGCGTATGTCCAGCAACGCAGGCTGTGCGTTATATTTATGTTCAGTCTAGGTTTACTATAGAAATCTCGCTAGATAATATAACATAACAACCGGTCTCTGTGGCTAAGGGCTTGCGAACGCGGTTTGTGAGCCGTGTACCCGGGTTCGAAACACGGCGGTGCTGGTTTTTTTCGAAAAAGGTATAGGGGCCGGTCGTTCAGAAAGCAATGGCAAACTACTGAACGTAACACTTGCCTAGTACATCAACAGCAGCTGAAAATGCTGGTGTTGACTGCAACGTCCCGTAAGGGATATGCAACAAAAAAATTATAACATTCAACACGGTATGTCTTGTGTCTTTGTGTTATATTTGTTATGTTCGGTCTAGGTCAAGATTTATTATAGATCTATGGCTAGATATTGTAACATTCAACACTGTATATATCGTGTGTCTTTGTGTTATATTTGTTATGTTCGGTCTAGGTTTACTACAGAAAGCTGGCTAGATGTTATAACATTCTTTTGTCTTTACAAACTTTAGTTACAAAAATAAAAGGTCGTTGTTGCGATAAGCCTTCATCTGCAAACAACAAGAAAACACAACAACACACAAATAACGAAAATAACACTCAATTAATCAATCAATCATGTGCCATGCCGGAAAGCGTGGGCGGTCATGACTCGCCATTTCATTCGATCACCAGAGTCGTGGATCAGCTCAGTGTTCCTGTCTCGTCCATGCCATGTGACCAAGCCATCCAGGTATTTTTCTCTCGGTCTTCCTCTTGGTCTGTTCCCCTCGATCTTGCCAGTTGTCAATAAGTTCTCCAATCCATTTCTTCTCATAACACGTCCAAAGAATTTTGACTGTCTACGTCTAATTTCTCTAATCAGTCTACGATTTTCATTTGTCTCCTGTAGTACTTGGTCATTGATTTTTCTATCTGTCCATGGTACTCTTTGCATTTTCCTCAGAAACCACATTTCTGTAGCCATCAAATGTTTTTCAGCTTGACTGCACATTGTCCAAGCTTCACATCCATACAAAAGAACAGGCTCTATGTATCCCCTCAACACTCTTTTTCTCGTTTCAATTGACATCTTGTTATTGGTCAGAATGTTTTTCATCTTGCTAAAGGTTACTTTCACCATGGCGATTCTTGTTCTAATCTCTTCAAGGCATCTCCCATCAGATGTTATGACTGTTCCGAGATAATTGTAAACAGTGACTAAATTAGACAAACAATTAAGAAAGCTGAATTTTGTGCCTCTAATTCGATTTCATTCTGCTTATTTTTGGACACGATTCAATGATATTATGCAGTCACTGTAGTGTTATTAGTCAGGTCGTTAGTCAGAAATGACTGAGATACAACAGCAAACGGTACTACCTGCTTTCTTTTGGCGCCAGGTGTTGGGCAACAACTGGTCTAAGATGGAAGCTCCGACAGGCGGACAGTTAGAGCAATGCTTTGCTGATCCGGCTGCTTCTGCAGTTTGTCTTATTCCAGCTGTATTGGTGTTACCTTTCCTCTGGAGTACATTACAGGCCGAGAAATGGATCATGCTGCATGGGCAACCCATGGTCTCTAAAATCAGCCCAGGTTTTGTGCTATGGGGAGGTATAACTCCATTTTATAAACTATCGTTTGTCAAGTCGGCAAGGTGCCAGTCCGTCAGTTTCATGGCCTTTCTGTATGCATTGTCATGTTTTCTTGCTGTTATTTGCTGATGAAGACTTGTCTCCGCAACTTTCACTGTGTTTTGTAAGTTATTGTATTTTGTAATGCTGCCCGACAATTGGTGTATTTCAACTGGTTACATTTCTACGACCTTACTGCAGTTTCGTAAGTAAAGTAAAGGACACATTTACACGCTTAATGTGCATTGGAAAGACAAATCGACACCTGGTGGGTAATATAATCGATATCACCCGGCCGCTTTTATTTCCCAAATATTTGTTGATACCCATATTAGGCTACATCGACGTGGGAACTCAGGTCAATTTTAAGAATTCGAATTCACCCCTGTGGGGATCGAACCGCTGACCACCGTCCCGGAAGGCGAGCGTTTAGCGACTACCCTACCCGCATCTCCCCTATCGCAGTTTAACTTGCCACATGGCGTTGTGTTTTTGAAAGTAATACACCCATGCACCAAATTGTCGAGAACAGTTGTTCTCAACCGGTGGGGAATTTACCCCTCCCCTCCCCCTAGGGGGGGGGGGGGGGGATTTTAGGGTTTCCATGGGGGGAATGAAGACCATTTCAAGATTGCGTTAATACAAGAACCGATTACTTGATATTGTTTTTCCCTTCATACTTTACAGTTAAGTACGTCTCAATCTTCTAACATTCATTTTATAAAGTCAGTTTTATGTGGATGTCTAGACTTGTTTTAGTATGTGCTATTAAATTTACCTTACATTATTACGTATACCGTATAGGGGTGGGGGGATTTTTAGATAGGAAATATGAAAAAGGGGGGGGAATGACATTCTGAAAATACGGTGAAAAGGGGGGGGGGGGGGGGTGCATGGGCCAAATTTTTTATAGGAAGGGGGGGGGGATGACGTTCTGAAAATATGGTTAAGGGGGGCACGGGCCAAAAAAGGTTGAGAACCACTGGTCTAGAACTTCAAGAGTTCAACGTCCCCAAAATAATAAAGCGGTATTAGCATGTTACGGTTAAATAGCCTTCCTCTGGACATTATAATAGAAATGGGGATGAAAATGGTGAGCGATAAGACAGACGGATTGTTAGAAGGGCTTGCATGCCAAATTCTCCACCTTTTGGAAATTGGGTTAGTCGCTATCTAGAAATAACAAGGAGATAACACAAACTTAAACTGCCCAGTCGGAAAGGACAATCAACCCTGGAGCGAGCGGACTAGATCACAGAAAGCCGGCATCTAAACGATGGGTGGTTATGACAAATGATTCGCTCCAGTTCGCCAAAGTGTTGTTCCAATCGCTCCTAACCAATCTTTACCCAGTTTCACTTGAGTCATCTCCACTGATGCTCCTTTAAGATGCCGACCATTTCCATCAATTGCCGTTTGATAGCTGTCATTAAGGTCGGGGTCTGGTCCATCTGATGTCCACGGGCAGCAAGAACTGACCAGAAACAACCAGGGCCTCTGTTCTGTTCGTTCTTTAATTGCTCGGGAGTTTCCGGAGGTACCCATGTCCATAAAAACCCAGTGACCGCAATTTGGAGTGTTTATTGTGACAATGGCCGATTCAGATGATCCTAAAGTCAGTCAAGCGTGAAAGTGATAATGGTTATTTCTACTACAAATGTCTGTGTGAGTGTCTGTGTGTGTGTGCGCGCGCGAAAGAGAGAGAGAGAGAGAGAGAGAGAGAGAGAGAGAGAGAGAGAGAGAGAGAGAGAGAGAGTTGTGTGAAAGACGTTCGAGCAGGGAGTTTTCTCATACTATAACTTGGAGATTAGCATGGTCGAATATCGAATAGATAAGAGAGCTAGCTCTTAAACATTCGGTGTGCTGATGCATAGGTAGCGGGTTCAACCCCTACACCAGTCAGTTGGACTAAAATGTTGACTTCTCGTCCTTTACTAAGGGAAGTAAATTACAAGTGCCTCGGAAGTCGGAGTGGGTTAGTCTGATGACAAAAAGACAAACTAATCCAAATGCAAAATCCAGTGCACCACGAATAGAAGTAACAGCACGTGATTGGACTACGTTTGAGCTCAAAGCGAACGAAAAAGAACTTATAACTTAACTATCGACTATTTGTTAAACAATTCAAACAGAAATTTATTTGTTTTTAATTAATAAGAATGGCCAAAACGGTTTTTTTTTTCTTCACATAACGAAATCAGTATTAACATTTAGAAAGATGCTTTAAAACTGAGAATTATCAAATGTTATGTACATTCAACACTACTAGGTGGCGCGGAAGCCTGGGCAACGAATAAACAATTAGAAAGTTAAACAGAGACCCCGGAGATGACGATCTACAGAAGAATATGTCGTGTTACATGGAAACACAAACAAATACAGAGGTTCCAGAAAAACTGAGAATGAAAAGAGAGTTGATGACAGAAATAAAACATAGGCGAATGAAATATTTCCGTCACGTTAAAAGACATAATACTCAAAAATCATACAGGAGGGCAAGGTTGAAGGCAAGCGAGTAAGAGGTAGACAACGATACAAGTGGGAAGAAAGAATCAAAGTATAGTTGAACAGCAGTCTGGCAGAATGTAAAATCAAGACGATAGATCAATAGCTGTGCAGATCTATTTCAGTCAACCTTCATTGTGGAAACGGCTCCTGTTTGATTTATTCATCGGTCATTTGTTTGTGAGAGGAAGCTACCTCGAAAAATGACCACTCCTGGTCATGTAACTGACCACTGTACTTTGTGGATAATTGTTCTCAGATACCAAGTGGTGAAGATGCAGACAAAATAACTTAAAAGCTGATAACATTAAAGATATGCATAGACGATGCCTTGTCTCGCATGTATGTGTGTCTTATATATAAATAATATAAAAACACGAAATAATGCAGCTTTACAAAATACAATTACAGAAAACACTGAACGTTGCGGAGACTAACTTCACCAGCAAACAAATACTTAAAACACAACATATCAACATGGCTGTAGAAATGTGGTTTCTGTGGAAATGTGGTTTCTGAGGAAAATGCAAAGAATATCATGGACAGACAGAAAAACCAATGAGCAAGTCCTTCAAGAAACAAATGAAGATCGTAAACTGATTAGAGTTATTAGACGTAGACAGTCAAACATTTTTGGACATGTTATGAGAAGAAATGAATTGGATAACTTGGTGACAACTGGCAAGATCGAAGGGAACAGACCAAGGGGAAGACCGAGAAGTAAATACCTGAATGGTTTGGCCACGTGGCATGGTCGAGACAAAAACACTGAGCTGATCCACGACTCTGGTGATCGAGTGAAATGCAGAACATGACTGCCCACGCTTATCGGCATGGTATGTGATGGATGGATGGGTGGATGGATGGATGGATGGATGGATGGATAGATCAACATGAGGGAAGACAATACGGTGACTATAGGACATAATAACCGAATGAGAAGAACTGGAAGATTGTGATGGGGAGGGGGGTGGGGGGATTAGTGTAATGAAAAGAAAATGCAAACCTGAAAAACAATTTGTTACTTATTGTATATATATATATATATATATATATATATATATATATATATATATATATATATATATATATATATATATATATATATATATACCACAAGGAAACAGATGAGTAACATATATATATATATATGATATATGATATATGAAACAGATGAGTAACTTGTATATATATATATATATATATATATATATATATATATATATATATATATATATATATATATATACAAGTTACTCATCTGTTTCCTTGTTATGTACTTGACATGTAGTAGTAGTAGTAGTAGTAGTAGTAGTAGTAGTAGTAGTAGTAGTAGTAGTAGTAGTAGTAGTAGTAGTAGTACTAGTAGTAGTAGTAGTAGTAGTAGTAGTAGTAGTAGTAGTAGTAGTAGTAGTAGTAGTAGTAGTAGTAGTAGTAGTAGTAGTAGTAATAGTAGTAGCAGTAGTAGTATTAGCAGCAGCAGCAGCAGCAGTAGCAGTAGTAGTAGTCATACCAACCACGGTTCAATTTCTCTACTTTTGCAACTCACCCACACCGAACACTGCAAGCTAACGCTACTTCTTTATTTTTTTAAACTACTATTTGCACATCCCACTACCTGCTCGCGGTGAGTAACTTTGGCAATGCTTTCACTTTCCGTGAGTCAAAATTATCGGCCTTGATGTCTCCATTACGATTTGTTCGTAAACGCAGACATGCGATGACAGACACGAGAAAAAATAACCACAATCTCATAACCAGATCGACAAGCCTGTCACAAGAAGAAAGAACAATACAAATACATAAACAGATAGGATAAAGATAGATGTATGAGCACAAGAAAGTACAAACAGTTTGAAGATGTAGATAATATTCCCATTGTTGTTGACACACTTATCACAAGAGCTTGACAAGAAAATATTTGCATGCTAAAAGAAGCACTAATGTGAGAATAATCTAGTGTCTTGATTTAAAATATGTGTACTTTCATTTTCTTTTTCTTCTTCTTTCGTTCGCTTGAAATTTGTCTATAACTGTAATGTTGTCTCTTGTATGAACTTCACTGTCTTCTTTAGTTCACTCAGTGGCCCATAGAATTTATCTTTCACTGTTGTATCTCCAGGCCAGAAGGTTTATCTATATATGTCATGTTTTGTGCACGTGGCTGATTCGCCAATCTTGAATGTCGTATACACGTGTCCTGTCCTGTCCTGAGGCGCAGAATAATTTGTTCTGGTCTGTCCATAAGGTGGTAGTCGTCTTGAGCAGATTTTTGTGGCTTTCTGACGGATTTGATCATTCTTTTCTTTTGGTGGTATGCAACAGGCACATCAGGTTAATGCTCCTACCTTAGCCAATCGATCAGCTATCTCGTTTCAAGGTACTCCACAGTGAGATGGTATCTACTTTTTTTTCTCTTTCTCTTTCTCTCTCTCTCTCTCTCTCTCTCTCTCTCTCTCTCTCTCTCTCTCTCTCTCTCTCTCTCGCTTTGAACTCAAGCGTAGTCCTTACACAGTATTTATAGCAGTGATGGACTGAATTTTGCGTGTGGATTAGCTTTCCCTATTAGCAGTGTCCCTCGCCATCAGGCGAACCAACTCGACTTCAGAGATACTTGTAATTTACGTCCCCAAGTCAAGGATGACAGGTCGACATTTTAGTCCAGCTGTCCGGTGTGGGGGTTGAACCGCTTACCTCGGCTTCAGCACAACGGATGTTTAAGAACACGAATTCTTTCCCATTCGACTATGCTGACCTGCATGTTATCCACTGTATGGTGACCTTACGCTGGCTGCCAAGTTCAGAAAGTAATGTCCATAGTACTAGCAATTTCCTAGACAGGAGCGCCTCGGGTACTGGTTTTGCATCTGTCAATAGCATCACAGGCTATGGCGTACTTTCAATTAACACATATCGGTTAGCATTTGTGCATCAGCTATGGGTAGTTTTCCCTTTCTTTTTCGTGTTCTTTACAAACTTTCTAAGCAGTTAGGGTAAATTCTACTTGTGGTCCGAACAACACAATCCGGATAACGAACCCTCAACCTACAGAGCGCCAGGCAGACCGCTTAACCACTACGGGCACTCGATGGATCGTGTAGTCAATATCGCTTCCCAAAACATGTCTTGGCATACATTGTTGGCTGGATCGACCTGGCAGTTGCCTCAATGGGGAGTCGAACACACGAACACAATGTTGACAGGCAAGTGGGCTAGCATCCGTCTGACGACATAGTGTGATATAATTCTTTAGTTAGTTAGTCATCCTCATCATTGTGATGGGGAGGGGGGGGGAGGAATTAGTGTAATGAAAAGAAAATGCAAGCCTAAAACCAATTTGTTACTTATTGTGTGTATATATATATTATTTATTATTTATTAGTAGATCATCCTCATTGCACATCGAGCCATTCAGTCCATAAGTGCTTGGATCCCCTCCTCAGTACATCCCGCAGCGTGTAGCAACTGACGACACCAGTTCTGTGTTGGTTTATTAATCTTCATTGGCTTCCCGCGTAGTGTTCTTGTTTGGCCACACCTCTTTTAACTTGCTGTTCTCGCAGTCTGACCATGGTTCTTGATTCACAGTCATCACTTGGTTCTCGCAAAAGTCTTACTTCTTGTAGAGCATTCAGAATGTCTGCCTGGTCCATGGCTCGTCCGCCTTCCACAGTAGCCTTACCTGCAAGCTTGTCAGCCTGTTCATTTCCTCGTACATCCGCATGTCCTGGCACGAAAACGAAACTAATCTTTGCCAGCCGAGACCGCTCCAGAGACAGCAGCCACTCTCTTCGGACCAACCCCATCTCTATCTTCCTGAGCATGCTCATTGAGTCACTAAGGAAACATGCCCTAGTGAATGTCTGTGTCTCGAGCCATGTTATTGCTTTGTTATTACAGCCATAACTTCCATAGTCAGGCTACTTGTGGTCAAAGCAAAAGCACCAGAATTTTCCTTCACAACTCTCCATCCGGCCTGAGCCGTAAAGGCCCATAAACTTCTCACTCGACCCGACCGACCCATCTGTGAAAATGACAGCATCACCCTCCAAAGAATTCTCGAAGATCAAAGCCTGTACTTCCGCCTCCACAGCAGCCGGATTTTCTTGTCTACATTTTCTGTCTAGGTGGATGCAAACTGAAAAGGACGTACAGAAATCGGTTGGCATTCGTACCCACTCCTCGCCAGGTTCTAAGTCCTCAACTGAACACACCTGTTGAAGAATGTCTTCGGCTTGACCCATCCACGACCGTCCTCTTTTTAACCTGCTGCCCTTTACCTTCTTAATTTCACTGTGCAGTGGATGTTGTGTATTTGCGTTGACTCTGAGGTAGGCACGTGCCCTGCAAATTTGTATTCTGTCCCCAATGGTTGGAAAATCAAGAAGGTTGCGCATCGCCATGCATGCCGTTTCTCTTGTACATCTAAGAATAATACGCAAAGCTTCATTCTGTATCCTTTCCATCCTTTCCATCTGCTTACGGCTGATAGTCAGAATCGCCGTAGCATGCTCCAAAACAGAAAGGACCAGATCCTCGTACAGGGGACATAAATGGCGCTGCTCACAGTTTGCCGCCTCCATCACCCGCATCGCAGCCAAACCTCGCTTGGCCTTTGTTATAACCCGGTCTATGTGCTAATGATACGCAAGACTTCGATCAAAACGTATCCCCAGGTAGTTCATTGCCTGCGTTCTTTCCACCGTCTCTGAACCCAGATTTACAGTTGGTGTTGGAGTGTTGACAATATAGTTATTCAAAGAGAACCATGTCACTGCTGCCTTTGTTGGGTTGACCATTGCCAGAGATTCCACACAAGTGCTTATGCGATTTAGTTCTGTTTGTAGACCCACAGCCTAACGATACACTAACACATCGTCGGCATATGACAATGTCCTCCCCGGTCCTCTTATCTGCTCGCCGGTAATTCTCACAGTGTAGGCGTTGAGCAGCACCTGATAAAATGGTGATCCCTGTGGCAGGCCCGGATATATTGTTGTTGGTTCAGAGGTCTAACTACCACATCTAAAAACTACTTTCCGTTGGAAGAGAGCTGCGGCGATCCAACTAAGAAGGAATGGACTTATCTTGAGTTCAAGAAGCTAAAACATTAAGAAATCCAATGGTGCTCTGTTGTACGCGTCCTCAAGATCAGTCGCCGCAGCACATGTCTCAATGCCTGAGTGGAAATCTTCATAGACATCATGGGCAAAAACTGCTGCGTTGGGCCAGGTTTCTCTCTTTGGACGGTACCCACTCAGGGTAGGTGGGAAACAGTCTTGCCTCTCTAGCTGACTTGATATTTTCCTGGCAATTAACTTCTCCAGCAGCTTGTGTATTATATTTTGCATGGTTATTACCCGATATCCCTGAATTTTTGTGTGGTCTTTGCCAGGCTTCTGCAAGGCTATAATTCTTTGTTTTGTCACAATGTTAACAGGCAAGTGGGCTAGCGGCTGTCTGACGACATAGTGTGATATAAGTCTTTGTTTGGTCACAATGTTGACAGGTAAGTCGGCTAGCGGCTATCTGGCGATATAGGGTGATATAATTCTTTGTTTGGTCACAATGTTGACATCCAAGTGTGATGGCGGCTGTCTAACGACATCCAAGTAAAATCCATATAAATTTGCTGAAACATTCAGACTCAATGAGTATTCGAACACATGATCACCGGATTGGCAGTCAAGCGTTAATCTCCTCTCGGATCCGGGGTAACTTTGATACCCTAGTTAAACGCATGGGCACTTCAATGGTGGCAATATATGGGTGTGAATCATTGACCATTTCAAGAAGAACGAACAAAAGAATGTTTTTGTCAAAGGGTCACAAATTGTGATCGTAGATCTGTCTTACTCACATTCAGCCCTTCTAACCACTCATCTGTCGTACAGTATCAGCAGATGATGGAGGCGAAGAGTGGAGGGTATAGTTTTGGGTTGTGGTTTTGTGTCTGATGGAGAGCGAGAAGGAGGAGGCTGTAGGTGGTCAAACACTCTCACTTTAGAGTATTTAACTACCCGTTAACAAACGTCGTTTGTCAGATACCTGGACTCTCTGGATAGAAACCACCCGGGGACATCCGGCAGCCGAGAACACATTGACCTGGAGAGAGACGATCCCAGACAGAACATCTATGCATCAGAATAGCCACAAATTTACAACAGATCCTTCTAGATCTCTCCCATACAACACACACCAAAATGAACCATAGCGCTCTTTGTATCAAATAGATCTGTATCTTTCTGACTCCGAAGACTACCGCTTGTGTACGGGACAATTGAGTCAGAAATACACTCCCCTGAATCAATAGAAGGATTGACAGGGATAATTCTTCCATTAGTCCAAACACTTATTATCGTTGTGTAGATTGTCGTTGGAAAGTCGGAGATTTTTCAATGTTGGATTACTGATAGAATGTTTTCTAAGCCGTAGGGACAAAGGTACAGGATTTTGAAGAAGATATACATCAATAAATAGAAATATCGTTAGCATATCCTGTACATGGTGGTGTGTCTGGTGCCGGATTGTCTGTCGAGTCAAGGTTGTCGGATTTTTAAGTCGTTATCGTCCAAATGCCTAAACTACGGAATGTTGTTTTGTAAAAACAAAATTTGACGTAAAATGTGAGCAGTAGTAATTTTATTTATAACAATGTCCCCAGCATGTATTTATTGGGAAACTACAAGGAGGAGCTAAATTAATAATATTACCCATTCTCGATTATTAATATTCCTATGCTTTTAAAGTTACCGTATTTGATGGAAGAAGCCTTGTAGCGATTAAAACAAGATTAGAAACACCGTTGCAAAAGCAGCCTTTTGCAAGATGGGAAATATACTCACAAATAACAAAGCTATCATTTGCAGTGTAAAGAAAGGAGTGGTGAAGTTCTAAATAGAACCAATACTTATGTATGCGTGTGAAACAAGGAAAATAAATAGAAAAGCCGAGGAACATCTATTGCAGAGCACAAGTGATTTCCGTAGAAAATGCAAAGAATAACATGGACGGAAAGAAGAACGAGACATTTCTTCAAGAATCGGATGAAAACAAAATGGTTAGAGACATTAGACAGTCAAGATGTGTGGGGCACATTATGAGGAGAAGTAAGTTTGAGAACTTTGTGACAACTGTCAAAAATATATGGGAAAAGAGCAGGAGGGAGACAAAGAAGTAAATACCTGGATGATGTGGCCACGTGACAAAATCGGGACATGGATACATTCCTGATGCAAGACTCTGGTGATCGTGTACGATCACGAACCATAACAGCCCACGCTTATCGACATTACACATGATGATGATGAATTACCTATTCTCTGGCGTTTTATGAGGCTTGAAGTCGATAAGCCATGCAGCAGTCGCCACGAGCTGAACAGGCTTGAATTTATAATTCATCTTAGATGGATTTCTTTCGCCTTGCCAGATTTTAGAAGCCAATCCTTCTAATTAAGAAGCATGTAGTCTAAGCGCTGGGTCATTCATTACTTTCGATATTTTAAATGTTATCACTGTAACGAGAATACATTTAGTCGACCCGGGAAGGTAACACGGCTAACAAATGCCTGAAGAAGTCGGATGTGTCGGCTGAAGGTTCAAATATCGCAGCTCTGCTGTAAACAGACACAACGCAATTACGTCTAAAACAACTTTCCGGACGAACGGAGAAGAAGAAGAAGAAGAAGAAGAAGAAGAAGAAGAAGAAGAAGAAGAAGAAGAAGAAGAAGAAGAAGAAGAAGAAGAAGAAGAAGAAGAAGAATATAGTCTGAATTTTAGCACTTTTCAGGGCTGGTGTTTTTTAAAAGCAGAATTAATAAATAACTGATAAAAAGTGTCAGGTCTGCTACTGAAAATGGTAGCCGTGGCTGAGAGGTAGGGGTGTATGTCTACGACTCAGAAGGTCCAGAGTGCGATCTCAGCACAGGGCTGGACATTTCTCCACTGGTGTCTAAAGATATCTTGCGTCCACTGATCTCTTGGGTAGTAAAATTGGATGCTAAGACTTCTCGGATAAGGGCGACAATCGGGAGGTTCCATGTGCACGTTAAGAATCTCATGGAAGTTGTAAATTGCAGAGAGTAGACCCTAAGGCTTCTGCTTTGGCAAGAGTGTTAAGAAAGAAAACCTACTCTCAAGTAGACAGTCCGTTACCTTAGAAGGGGAAGCAAATCTTACAAACATGCATGCAGACCTGTGGGGTGGATAACTTGGTGTCGCACGGCCCCTTCGAATTAGGAGAGAAGCAGAAGAAGACTACCAAAAGATACCACATTTAGCCTTGTAATAATTAAATGCAATCTAAAGACTTAATGCCATGCAGGGTAGGCCAGACCCTAATAAGCCTTGGTTGACATCTGGTCTAGGATGGAAGCTCCAACAGGCGGACAGTTGGAATACTGCTTTTCTGATCGTGCAGCTTCTGCAGCTTGTCTTGTTCCAGATGTATTGGTGTTATCTTCCCTCTGGTGGAAACTAGGCAGGTCGAGAGGGGGGCCATGCTGCATGGCAACGCACGTTCTCTAAATTCAACCTAGGCTTTGTGCCATGGGGAGGTATAACTACATTTTATAAACTGAATTTTGCGTGTGGATTAGCTTTACCTATTAACAGCGTCCCTCGCCATCAGGCGATCCCACTCCGACTTCATAGGTACTTGTAATTAACGTCCCCAAGTCAAGGACGATAGATCAACATTTTAGTCCAACTGTCTGGTGTAGGGGTTGAACCCCTTACCTCGGCGTCAGCATATCGGGTTTTTAAGAACACGCGTTCTTATCCATTCGGCCATGCTGACCTACAGGTCAGTGTTTGTTTTAATTTGAAACACCCATACCATGGGAACCGAACCTACGACTACAGACCGGCAGACGAGCATCTAGCCACTACACTCCCCCCGGCTCCCATCCTAACCAGACGCGGACATCAAACCTCCTGGCCACGCCTTTGTCGTCTTTTCAAAAGGGAATTGTTAACGTCGTCAAGCTGGGGTGATAAATCCCCTCCTGCCACATCAGTAGAAGCTCTCCCAGATGACGGTTGGTGTTGAGAAGTTAGCACAGGATACGATGTTGGCGAACACCTACGAAAACAGGTCTGCCCGTGGGCAGGCGACTTGATCAAAGACTTTGGGTTGATACAGTGGTTTCGTGTGTGACTTTTCGCGCTCACCGACGTGTATTACACACGGCTTGTGAAGAACTCGGGGAAGTGACGAGCCCTTTAAAGTTATCATCATACTCTCGTGGTGTGTCTGGCGGCGAAGGCGAGCACGTTCTCCCAAAGCTATCTGTTGTCTTCTCGTCTTATTAATTCATCCAGTATTTCTTGTTGTGTTGTTGTTGTTATTATTGTTGTTGTTGTTGTTGTTGTTGTTGTTCTTCTTCTTCTTCTTCTTCTTCTTCTTCTTCTTCTTCTTCTTCTTCTTCTTCTTCTTCTTCTTCTTCTTCTTCTTCTTCTCCTCCTCCTCCTCCTCCTCCTCCTTCTTCTTCTTCTTCTTCTTCTTCTTCTTCTTCTTCTTCTTCTTCTTCTTCTTCTTCTTCTTCTTCTGCGAAGGCGATCATATTCTTACAAACCTGATGTCTTTAAATCTTAACCCATCTTTTCTTTCTTCTTCTTCCTCCTCCTCTTCTTCTTCGCCGTCTTCTTTTTCGCCTATTCCTTTTCGTCTTATTTTCCTTGCTGGTGATTACGCTGTAGGCGACTTTCCACAATAAACTCAACCGCGTTTTCTTCTTCCTATTTGTTAACATGAAATTCATCTTTACATCCATGCAAGTAAATAAGTAAGTTAATGAGCCATAGTAACGGATAAAGACGTATGAGGCACATGTTAAAACGTCAAGTACAAGCCCCTTTCATTTGCCTTTAGACGTATTAATGCATTTGGTGTTAGACCAATAGTTTTAACAGATCAATCAGCATTGATGAGAGTTAACATTTAAATTTCCAGCGGATTCCCAACAAACCAACCAACCATGTTGTTCTTATTCTGCCCTGTATCCCACATTGAGACCTAGGCCCTCACACCACACCACGCCAAGCCAATCTTTTGCTATCCCTGCAGCTCCCTGCAGCTACATATCTTCCTTGTATTATTCATCTTTGTTATTCACTTACCCGCTTTTTTTTTCTCTCCCGCTATTTTGTTTGCCTTGTGTATTCCAGACCAGAGAGTTTCCAGTTATATCACCCTCCGGTTGTCTCAGCGTGTGTCCCATCCAGTTTCAGCATCTTTTCCTCACCTCTTGGTTCACTGGTAATTGTTTAGTTGTATCCATGAGCTCTAGGTTGATGATTCTGTCATACCATTTTATTGCCACTATTCCGCATAGTCACCAATTAGTGAATGTTTGTAGTTTATCAGCACTTCTTTTAATTGTTCTCCATGTCTCTAACCCATGCAGGAGTACCGATGTAACACTGGAGTTGACAATTCTAAGTTGTTTGCTATGTTTAACTTCCTTTGACTTCCACAAATGTCCTAGTGTTATGGAAGCTCTTCTTGCCTTGTGTATTTTTTAATTGTAATATCTCTATCTGTTCCAGATGTGTGTCTAATTAGTTTCCATAATAAATGTAAACCTATAGTTGATTAATGTTTACTGATTAAGTGCCATGGTATGATAAATCGTCTAATTGGAACTTTCCGTTTTTTCCATGGGCTTATAAATGAAATTATAATTAAAATATCAATACAGTTGTTTCCCCTTTTACAACCCCATTTAATTTGCTATGCAATACAACATGTCTGCTACCAGCCATATTAACCACTTTTAAGTCATAACTGTGACATACCCTTACTTCCAATGTTTCCCTATCCGTTTTTGTTTTGTCCACATCTACATTTTGTTTGGCACTGAATAAGTTAATATTTTTGATTATTTCAGGCTGTGGAAACATTGATGTCCAGACGATGTCGCTGCCATGGCGTTTCCGGTTCCTGCGCCGTGAAGACCTGCTGGCGCGGGCTGCCAACGTTCAAGGAAATCGGCCTGTCTCTTAAAGATAGTTATGAAAGATCTGTCCGGTTAGCCGGCAGAGCTAAACGAAAGCTCCGAAGAAAAGATAAGTCCAAACGACGATTGCCCATCACTGATCAGGAGCTGGTGCATCTAAGCAAATCGCCAAACTACTGCAATATCAACAAAAAACGTGGTATTCTTGGCACCTCGGGACGAGTCTGTAACCGCACAGCAAATGGACCAGAGAGCTGCGACCTGCTTTGTTGTGGGCGCGGGTACAACACGCAAGTGGTGCGCCATGTCGAACGTTGCCACTGCAAATTTCATTGGTGTTGCTATGTAGAGTGCAAGACCTGCGAGACTTTGATAGATGTCCATACCTGTAAATAGCGCCATTCATTTTCCTTAGAGGCACAGAATAGTTGTGTATATAATCCCGTACAGTTACTAATAACAGATTCCTTGTGATCAACATGGAGTTTGCACAGCTTTCCAAATGGATCTGTCTTGGATGGATCACGCGGTAAATCCTTTTCACGAAAACCGTTCTAAACAATGTTTGGTGCAACCATGACTACGTGACCAAAAAAAAAATAAGTGAAAATATAATCGTTTCATGGAAATAAATGCAATTTAAAAGACTGTTGGAGGACTAATAATGGAACAGTGTTTCTGAATATTTAAACAGCCAGCCTAGCGTGTTACGCGTGCAACCAAGACTGAACATTCTCGCTGAAAAACTACACCCACGAAAACTGCACTTACTTACGCAACGGGATTGTTAAAATGACTATTTAACTCGGGTATCAAGACATCATGTTTGTTTACTGTGATGTTGACATTGGTGTCAAACTTTGTTGTTTTCACAACACGGTCGGAAGTTTACTGTGAGTGCTGCGTTTGTGTATTTTTTTTATTCCTGGGCGCGGATGTTCAAGTTCGTGTGATCGGCAATAACATATAGTCGACGTGCCAGCAGATGTTGGTAAATGTGACGGTACAAACTGCAGTTGGATTTCACACTGGATGTTTGTTACACAGATGGGGCAGGTTGTAATCTAGAAGATCTAGATTTCACGCTGGATGTTAGTTACACAAAAGGGGCAGGTTGTGATCTAGTCCTAGATTTCACACTGGATGTTAGTTACACAAATGGGGCAGGTTGTGATCTAGACCTAGATTTCACACTGGATGTTAGTTACACAGAAGGGGCAGGTTGTGATCTAGACCTCAATTTCACACTGGATGTTAGTTACACAGATGGGGCAGATTGTGATCTAGGCCTAGAGTTCACACTGAATGTTAGTTACACAGATGGGGCAGGTTGTAATCTAGGAGATTTAGATTTCACACTGGATGTTAGTTACACAGATGGGGCAGGTTGTGATCTAGGCCTAGATTTCACACTGGATGTTAGTTGCATAGATGGGGCAGGTTGTGATCTAGGCCTAGATTTCACACTGGATGTTAGTTACTCAAATGGGGCAGGTTGTGATCTAGACCTAGATTTCACACTGGATGTTAGTTGCATAGATGGGGCAGGTTGTGATCTAGGCCTAGATTTCACACTGGATGTTAGTTACTCAAATGGGGCAGGTTGTGATCTAGGCCTAGATTTCACACTGGATGTTAGTTGCATAGATGGGGCAGGTTGTGATCTAGGCCTAGAGTTCACACTGAATGTTAGTTACACAGATGGGGCAGGTTGTAATCTAGGAGCTCTAGATTTCACACTGCATGTTAGTTACACAGATGGGGCAGGTTGTGATCTAGGCTTAGATTTTACACTGGATGTTAGTTACTCAAATGGGGCAGGTTGTGATCTAGACCTAGATTTGACATTAGATGTTAGTTACACAGATGGGGCAGGTTGTAATCTAGAAGATCTAGATTTTACACTGCATGTTAGTTACACAGATGGGGCAGGTTGTGATCTAGGCCTAGATTTCACACTGGATGTTAGTTATTCAAATGGGGCAGGTTGTGATCTAGACCTAGATTTGACACTGGATGTTAGTTACACAGATGGGGCAGGTTGTGGTCTAGAAGATCTAGATTTCATACTGGATGTTAGTTACTCAAATGGGGCAGGTTGTGATCTAGGCCTAGATTTCACACTGGATGTTAGTTACACAAAAGGGGCAATTTGTGGTTTAGAAGATCTAGATTTCACACTGGATGGTATTTACACAAACGGGGCAGGTTCTGATCTAGAATGAGTCATAATAATGCCACAAAATTATGACTACGAAGCTCCTCGAATCGAGAAACACAACGAGATACAGGCAAACGTTGAACGTTTAGATCGAAGTCTTTTATAAACGGAACAAAACATCAAATGAATGAATAAGACAAAACAAATTAAAAGAATGTTATTCTTGACATTTAAGATGTAGTCCGATCTAACCACCTCTTCAGTGCCAAGAGAATTATTCCATTGTTTTATCTGTTGTTATTTTTTTAATGACTTCGTTGGAAAGTTCGGTTGTACCTGCCCCCCCCCCTCCCACCCCCACCCTCCCGGTCATTCGTCAAGTTTCTTAGTCATATCCTGTGTTTTATTGGGACTGCAGTACCAGCACGGCAGCAACCTTCCCCCATTTTCGATAACTTTTTAGCAGTTATAATATAAATAGGCTTTAGATATGTCCATGGCGAAATGTCGTCATTAGCAACGACAGCTCTGGTTATAGCAATGTGAACCATTTACAGATAACTAAAGTAAATCAAGTAAAGGCTCCTGCCCCATGCCTTGAGGTGTGTTGGGTACGTGGTGCTAGTCCTGTGTTTGTAGAGACCCACCGACACTCAACAGTGATTGGATCTACATTAGGCTCACCACATTTACTTCCCAGAGCAGTTACCGGCACTCATTTTATGTAGGTCGGCGTGGTCGTTTATCTTGTATATTCTTTCCTCGATGGTGATTTGAATATATGAGCTCTAACCGACAGACAAGCTCACTAGCTACTGCACCATTTACATATAGTTAAGGAATATTGGGGCCCTTTGTTGCTGGGGCCGACAGGGAAGCATAGATTAGGACAAATGTAGCTTGCCTACCATGACGTAAGAGGCGACTGACGTCAGACTGGCTACCCTCATCCAGTAGCACCATTTAACTGCAAATGCACCTGATCATGAACGAGTCTACAAAGGGCTTGGCGTGGGTTGGCTGATGGGCCACAGTTGGGGGATGAAAGACAGAAGAAGAAGAGGAGGTGGAAGAAGGAGAACAGGAATAGGAGTAGATGGAAGAGTAAGAAAAACTATATGAAGAAGAAAATGAAGAGGATGCGAGTGAGCAGAGACCGGAGGAGAAAGAAAGGGAGAGGGAGGAGAAGAAGAAGAAGAAGAAGAAGAAGAAGAAGAAGAAGAAGAAGAAGAAGAAGAAGAAGAAGAAGAAGAAGAAGAAGAAGAAGAAGAAGAAGAAAAGGAGGAGTAGAAGGAGAAAAAGAAAAGGAGGAGGAGTATGAGGAGGAGGAAGGAAAACTAGATGTAGACGAAGAGAATGAAGAGCGGGAGCAGAAGGAGTAGGGGAGGAAGAGGAAGAAGATGAAGGAGGAGGAGAGGTGGAAGATGAGGAGGCGGAGGAAGAGAAGAATAAGAAGCAAAATGGAAAATTTTATCCTTCATCACACGACTCCTTACAAAGTTGTTTGTGGCCACAGGATGGCATTTTAACTCTATATAAATATTCTGTGTGTTTTTTAAGTGCCGCATCTGGCACTTGCATATTTTAGTTACGGGTACAGTATAGTTTTTTCTGTTTAATACGTATAATGTTTTATTAATGTAATTATCTCTCATTATAAACATATTATGTTATAACAGAATGTAGCATGCTTGCACTCAAGTACATGATATGCATTTTTATGTGTTCTTTATTCTTCTCTGAGGCGGGATTGCTCAGAATAGGGCCTCCGGGCTGATTACGGCGATCAAAAACAGTTCATTGCTGGCAAAACTAAACGTTGCTGTTGTTTGATCTCAATGTTTCTAATAAATATAGTATATTTCTGTGTTTTAAACCTGATTAAACAGTTACTAAGTGTATAAAACAAGTTTATCATGAAATCATTTTCGGAAATCATTTTGAAGAGAAATATCTTCAATTTGAAATATGAAAAGAATCATACTGCAATAAAGTACGTGCAACAAAAATGGCAATGACTGTAATTGTTTTATCTCACGTAATTCTCATTGAGGTGTTGTTTCTAAATTCAAACAAGCAATGTATATATTGCACCACACAAATTGCAATTCAAGAAAGAACTTTGACTGAGATCAAGGTCAGACTATGTTGGTCATATACAGAGAAAGAGGAGTTCATTTATTGATATCAAGGATGCTCTTGGGGAACGGAGGGGGGAGAGGGGAGGATGAGCAAGAGGAAGACAACATTAGAGGTGTGTGGACAAAGTTAGGTAATAGACTGGAAGACTTTACAGGTGTATGGACAAAGTTAGGTGATAGACTGAAAGACGTTACAGATGTGTGGACAACATCAGGTGATAGACTGGAAGACGTTACAGGTGTGTGAACAACATCAGGTAATAGACTGGAAGACGTTACAGGTGTGTGGATAAAGTTAGGTGATAGACTGGAAGACGTTACAGGTGTGTGGACAACATCAGGTGATAGACTGGAAGACGTTACAGGTGTGTGGACAATATCAGGTGATAGACTAGAAGACGTTACAGGTGTGTGGACAACATCAGGTGATAGACTGGAAGACGTTACAGGTGTGTGGACAACACCAGGTGATAAACTGGAAGACGTTACAGGTGTGTGGACAACATCAAGTGATAGACTGGAAGACGTTACAGATGTGTGGTCAACATCAAGTGATAGACTGGAAGATGTTACAGGTGTGTGGACAACATCAAGTGATAGACTGGAAGACGTTACAGGTGTGTGGAAAACATCAGGTGATAGACTGGAAGACGTTACAGGTGTGTGGACAACATCAAGTGATAGACTGGAAGACGTTACAAGTGTGTGGAAAACATCAGGTGATAGACTGGGGGACAAAGTTACAGGTGTGTGGACAACATCAGGTGATAGACTGGAAGACGTTACAGGTGTGTGGTCAACATCAAGTGATAGACTGGAAGACGTTGCAGGTGTGTGGTCAACATCAAGTGATAGACTGGAAGACGTTACAGGTGTGTGGACAACATCAAGTGATAGACTGGAAGACGTTACAGGTGTGTGGAAAACATCAGGTGATAGTCTGGGGGACAAAGTTACAGGTGTGTGGACAACATCAGGTGATAGACTGGAAGACGTTACAGGTGTGTGGTCAACATCAAGTGATAGACTGGAAGATGTTACAGGTGTGTGGACAACATCAAGTGATAGACTGGAAGACGTTACAGGTGTGTGGAAAACAGCAGGTGATAGACTGGAAGACGTTACAGGTGTGTGGACAACATCAAGTGATAGACTGGAAGACGTTACAGGTGTGTGGGCAACATCAAGTGATAGACTGGAAGACGTTACAGATGTGTGGAAAACATCAGGTGATAGACTGGAAGACGTTACAGGTGTGTGGTCAACATCAAGTGATAGACTGGAAGACGTTACAGGTGTGTGGAAAACATCAGGTGATAGACTGGGGGACAAAGTTACAGGTGTGTGGACAACATCAGGTGATAAACTGGAAGACGTTACAGGTGTGTGGTCAACATCAAGTGATAGACTGGAAGACGTTACAGGTGTGTGGTCAACATCAGATGATAGACTGGAAGACGTTACAGGTGTGTGGTCAACATCAAGTGATAGACTGGAAGATGTTACAGGTGTGTGGTCAACATCAAGTGATAGACTGGAAGACGTTACAGGTGTGTGGTCAACATCAAGTGATAGACTGGAAGACGTTACAGGTGTGTGGTCAATATCAAGTGATAGACTGGAAGATGTTACAGGTGTGTGGAAAACATCAGGTGATAGACTGGGGGACAAAGTTACAGGTGTGTGGTCAACATCAAGTGATAGACTGGAAGACGTTACAGGTGTGTGGAAAACATCAAGTGATAGACTGGAAGATGTTACAGGTGTGTGGTCAACATCAAGTGATAGACTGGAAGATGTTACAGGTGTGTGGTCAACATCAAGTGATAGACTGGAAGACGTTACAGGTGTGTGGTCAACATCAAGTGATAGACTGGAAGACGTTACAGGTATGTGGTCAACATCAAGTGATAGACTGGAAGACGTTACAGGTGTGTGGACAACATCAGGTGATAGACTGGAAGACGTTACAGGTGTGTGGTCAACATCAAGTGATAGACTGGAAGATGTTACAGGTGTGTGGACAACATCAAGTGATAGACTGGAAGACGTTACAGGTGTGTGGACAACATCAAGTGATAGACTGGAAGACGTTACAGGTGTGTGGACAACATCAGATGATAGACTGAAAGACAACGTTACAGGTGTGTGGATAACATCAAGTGATAGATTGGAAGAAAAAGGTACAGGTGTGTGGACAAAGTTAGGTGATAGTCTGGAAGACGTTACAGGTGTGTGGACAACATCAGATGATAGATTGGAAGACGTTACAGGTGTGTGGACAACATCAGGTGATAGATTGGAAGACGTTACAGGTGTGTGGACAACATCAGGTGATATACCGAAAGAAAAAGTTACAGATGTGTGGACAATATCAACAAATGGACCGGAAGCCAACGTTACAAGTGTGTGGGGGAAAAACCAGGCTATAGACTGAAAGACAACGCTACAGGTGTGAACAAAATCAGGTGATGGAATGGAAAACCACAATACGAGTCCACCATAAAGATGGTGACATATTGTGTTGCAGATTCAAATCAGCCTACATAAAAATGGCTCTTGATGTTAATGATGATTGTATGGTCGGCGACATGTCCTAAATTTTCACATGTCCCTCCACAAGTTCCAAAAGTTGAGCACCCCTGATGAAAGTGTGATAGTGTGGTGATACAATGTCAACTACTGTGGTAGAGTGGTGGTAAACTGTCATCTACTGTGGTAGAGTGGTGGTAAACTGTCAACTGTCCTAGATACTATGGGTTTGTTAATGTTTGTGTTCGATCGACAAATAAAGACAGCCTCTACATAACCACGTTAAAATATCAGCACTGTATGGTGCCTATGCTAGAAGAGGCAAGATTGTAAAAATTAAATATTTTCATTTACGCACGCAATATACAAACCCAAAAAAGCTCTAAATGTTGTGCTTCAAAGACAAATGAAGATCAGATTGTAACAGGAATCTTAACAAACAAAAGATACCTATAAAATTAAAATTGCGCATGTTGGGTATCCCTTCCCCCCCCCCCCACCCCGAATTATCAAATTGATACTGCTAGGCGTGGCCGAGAGGTGACAGTGTTGGCCTCACAAACACTTGTCCGAATCCCAGCATAGAGCTAGAAAATGTTACAGAACATGTTGAGGAAAAAGAAGAAAGGAGGATAGTAGAAAGAAGACAAGGAAGCGGGAAACGAAGATACTTAACTGCTTTCTTTCTTTCTTTCTTTCTTTCTTTCTTCTGTTGTTCTTCACTGCTATATGTCGTTAGGCGTCGCATGCTTGTTTGATGATTGGTTTACGAACTATGGTAGCATGTTATGCTGAGATGCTGTGGGTTTTAGCGGCTGGCCGAGTGGCTAAGAACGCCGGGTTCTCCTTCGGGAGACCCATGTTCGAATCCTCGGCAGAGTGTGGATTGTTTTCTGTCGGGGGCAAAAAGAAATCATAACCTGCACAGTTCGCGGCGACTGCACTGGCCAGGCGGCCTTAATTCCCCAGTCTCAATACTTACCCTGCCCTACACTGCAAAGTGTTATAGGCAGTAGATTACAGACAGATGACTACGTCGTTCCATCTTTTTCATTGTCTTCCACCACCTCTTGATGTTTCCATTTTCATGCTGCATGCTCTTGCCGCTGGTGTCATTGGGTTCATTCTCACTAGTTGGCCGAGCCGAACTAATTAAACCTTTGTCTATAAATAATTACCTAACAATCGAAATATCACACCCAAACACGACAACAGTTAAGCAACATTGGAACAAGGTGGTTATCCAATTTCTCAGTCATGGTTTACCTTAGTTAATAACTCTAAGTGACTGAGTCTGACCGGACATTTTTGACTGGATATGACAGAAAATCTTTGACAGACACTTGTCCAGATTTCTAAAGAGCCAATTACCACACTGCTACAGTGTATGGCACACCAAAAAAGATATATATAACAATATCTGCTCTACGTTTGAATTTGGCCGGTATTGATACTGTATATTATTTACCACTTTTAATCCACTAAGTTCTTCTTCTTCTTTCGTTCGCTTGAAATATGTCTATATCTGCAATGTCGTCTCTTGCAGGAATTGAACTGTTTTTTTCAGTTCACCCAGTGGTCCATAGAGTT
The DNA here is from genome assembly GCA_963921405.1 of Cepaea hortensis. Lineage (NCBI taxonomy): Eukaryota > Metazoa > Mollusca > Gastropoda > Stylommatophora > Helicidae > Cepaea > Cepaea hortensis. Next base: position 108,127,658 of record OY992882.1, read on the forward strand.
TATCTTCCACTGTCGTCTCTCTAGGCCAGAAGGTTTGCCTAGATATGTTATATTTTGGGCAGTCTTGGAGTATGTGCTCTGCTGTCTGCGACGCCAATCCACATGTGCACATGGCTGTTTCACCAATCTTGAATTTTGTATACATGTGGTTGCGTAATCTATTGTGTCCTGTTCTGAGGCGCAGAATAATGACTTGTTCTGGGCTGTCCATAATGTGGTAGTCATCTTGAGCAGGTTTTGGTGGCTTTCTGACTGATTTGATCATTCTTTTCTTTTGGTGGTATGTAACGGGCACATCAGGCTGTTCCTCTTTGGCTCCTTTAGCCAATTGATCAGCTCTGTCGTTTCCGGGTACTCCACAGTGGGATGGTATCCACTGTATGGTGACTTTATGCTGACTGCTAAGTTCAGAAAGTAGTGTCCTTAGTACTGGCAATTTCCTAGAGAGGAGCGCCTCGAGTACTGATTTTGCATCTGTTAGTAGCACCACAGGTTGTGTACCATTGCTGTTATTTAGTAATTTCTCTGTTGCTATCTTGATTGCCTCAATTTCGGCATCATAGTTATGGCAGTACTTTCCTGTCGGTACTCTGGCTGTGTCCCTAGTATTATTTGGGTATTCTATGTACACTCCCGCTCCTCCATTTCGAACAGCATTTTGTGCTGACCCATCTGTGTAGACTCGGATCCAGAGGTCCTGTGGGTATTCTTCATCAAGGAAGCTGAGAGTGGCTGTTCTGCGCTGCACACTGTTCTGTTCTTCCTTGTCAAATATTCCTCTCACTTTTGTCTGGATTTGTAACGATAGTCTATGCTCATCTTTCCATGGAGTTCGCTCTGGAATAGTTGTTAGGGGGATACCAACTGTGGGCAGATCAGTGGTTTCTCTGCAGAGTCGTTTGGCCTGGTGGATAAAACTACTTCTTTTCAACCGCCCCATAGCTAGGTTTTCAAATCTGTTCTTCATAGGGTGGCCTGGCAAGCTGAGGAACTTTTCTGCTTGTATTAGCGTTTTCGTATCTCTGCGCTCACTCAGTGCCTGTGTCCTCCCCATCTTCTCCATTTCCACTATAGGGGTTGATCTCATCCCTCCTGTGGTGACTCTAAGTGCTTGATTTTGCACCTTGTCCAGCTCTTGTAGTGTGGTATTTGATGCTGAACACCACGCAGTTGACCCATATTCCATGTGTGGTCGTATGCTCTGTTGGTAAACTTTGCTAAGTATTTTCGTACTGGCTCCCCATGTGGTTCCACTTAGCTTTCTCAGGATGGCTATTTTCCTTCTGGCTTTTGCTACTGCTTTGTTGATGTGCTTTCTCCATGTCAGCTTGCCATCAAATGTTACTCCAAGGTATGTTGGTTCTTTATCTTCTCTTAGGGGTGTTCCATTTATCTGGATGATCCCTGCCTTTTGTTTTGGAGAGAGGGTAAATAGGGTGGTGCTGCACTTGTCAGTGTTTATGCTGACACACCATCTATTTGACCATGCAGCAAATGTATCTACAGCTCTTTGTAGCAATCTGGTGGCCACTGATGCATATTCATTTGTGCTCCATAGAACCAGGTCATCGGCGTACATTGCCGCTTTAATTCCATGCGGTAGGTGAGCAACAAGATCATTGATGAAGATTAGAAAAAGTGTGGGGGACAAGACTCCGCCCTGGGGGACACCGTGACGCAGTAGTACTTTCTTGCTCTTGAGTCCGTCTATCTGTACTCGGGCTCTTCTGTTGTGCAAGTATGCTTTCACCCATTTGTACATTCTTCCATTGACTTTGCAGTTTCTCAGTTTCTTCATCAGACCTTCTTTCCAGACTTTGTCAAAGGCTTTCTTCAGATCTATCCATGCCGCAAGCACCAGCTTCTTCTCTTGGAATGCATCCTCAATTTCTTGAGAGAGGTAGGTTGTCTGATCTTCCGTAGAGTAGCACTGCCTAAAGCCAGCCTGCTGTGGCACAAGGATGTTTTTACTTTCAATGTACCACTGCAGTCTGTGATTGATGATGCGCTCCAGTGTTTTGCAGAGACAGCTGGTGAGGCTAATTGGTCTGTAGCTAGAGGCAATGGAACCATCTTTCCCTGATTTTAGGAGGGGTATCATGATTGCTTCTCTCCAGGCTTGTGGAACACTGCCTAAGGTCCAGCTGTTATTGAAGATCTGCAACAGCTTTGTTTTGGCCTCTGTTCCTAGGTTCCTGATCATTTCATTGGAGATACCATCAGCTCCTGGTGACTTTCTCATTTTCAGTTTTGATATGGCTAGCTCCAGTTCGCTGATTGTGATGGGTGCCTCCAGAACCTCATGTACTATTTCCTTCTGTCCTGTATGTTGTCGTTTCTCTCGAATCTCTTGTTGTTTCTCTGGACTAATTTTGATATTGCTATCTTGTGCGAACGAGTCCGCAAAATGGTCAGCTGCTTGCTTTCTTGTTAAGATTTTTCCATCTTTATGTAGTGCAATTTTTGAGTTTCTCCCTGTGCCCTCGTCATTAAGCTGTTTTATTAGCTTCCACAATTTCCTTGTGTCTCTTTCAAAGTTCAGAGACTCCGTTTTCTCCTGCCAGCTTTTCCGTCTAGCCTGCAGCTTGGCCCTTTGAAATTTGGCTTTTGCATGCTGGAATTTATAGTGGTGCTCTTGGCTGGGTGTGGCCTCTGCTTGCTTTCTACACACTTCAACATCATTATGCAACTGTTCCAGTTCACTACTCCAGTAGGGTTTATATTGTTTACGGGCTCCTCTTGGTACTGTTTCTCGCGCTGCCTGTAGTATGCATTTCCCAAACTCTTCAACTGCTTTATTTATGTCTTTCTCAGTGTTCAGGTTTCTAACCAGTATGCTGATGCGATGCTTGTACATTGCCCAGTCTGCTTTCTTGTAGTTCCACCTCGAGAGGGTGCTGCTTTCACTTACAAGCTCATTTTCTACGGTTAGAAAGACTGGCCGATGGTCACTGCCACCAAGTTGTTTCCCAACAGTTCGTGTAATGTTCCACTCCAGGTCTGGTGAATGAAAAGCCAGGTCAGGTGTAGTTGTAGAGTGCCATGATCTCGAGTAGAAAGTATGTGGGTCGGACGGCTTGTTAATCAACAAATCCACTAAGTATATGTCTTATACCTTATTTTTGTTGTTCTTCAAATACAATTAAAGGCTTTAAAATTCATTGGGATTGATTTCATTGCTCCGGGTTTTATCCCATATGGCCTGGTCTCTTTCTGCAGGGCGGAACACACGAACTCAGTGGCTCCAGTGACCACCGCCCATAAACGTATATGGGTCCAGCACCGTATGTCCGGTGCCATTAAAGGCGTGAAAAGGGTTCTTTACTTTACTTACTTAAATACGGGAATGTCTGTATTTTGACCAGCTGGCATTGGGAAGAGAGTCGGTCACAAAAGACCTTCCAGATACCCAACTAGTAGAAGTGGAGCTGGATATTAGCTATGAGAAACCATCTACAGATTGAATTAGAAAAGCTATCAAATTTCTGAAGGTTGGGAAAGCTGCTCGTGCAGATGGTATGTCAGTAGAAGCTGTTAGAGCCAATTGAAATACCTTAACTGAATTACTGCCTAATTATTTAGCGGAGTCTGGCAGACCGAAGAAATGCCAGCAGTTTGGTGTTTTGTGGAGCTGCCAAAGAAAGGGAGCCTGCAATAAAGCATTGGGCATAAGCTGTTAGACCTATATTTGTGTAGACCAATCGGCACTCAGTGGGTGACGTCATCTGCATCTCACCGGCCGCCTTTATTTCCCTAGACATTCCCTGGTACCCATTTTAAGCTGGGTCGACCTGGGAAACCATATCAAGTTTAAACAATTAAATATTCCAGTCCCCTCCAATGCGGATCGAACACGTGACCACTTGGCCAGAAGACGACGTCTAGCCACTGAACGACCGCGGCCACTGCGTCGCCATGTTACATTCTTGTGTAGGTTCACACAAATGTATACGCACAGAGAGGTCTGACAATTTCAATTCAATCTACTATTTTATTTTTTCGCTCGCTCGCTTTGAACTCAAGATTAGTCCATAAACGCTACTTCTATTAGCATTGGAGTGAACTTTGCGTATGGATTTTTTTTTTTGTTTTGGGGGGGGGGGGGGGGGGGCATATCCTTTACAGGACATCGTTGTCAACACCAGCATCTTTCAGCTGTATGTTGATTTCTTGGCAAGATTACGCTCAGTAGTTTGCCATTGCTTTCTGAGCGGTCGGCTCACATACCCCGTAAGTTACCGATGTGATTCGAACCACTGCTGATCCTCACCGTCATCACGTCACCGACGAGAGTATAGCTTTCCCTATTACCAGTGTGCCCCCCCCCCCTCCCCCCCAAAAAAATCAGGCGAACCCACTCTAACTTCAGAGGTACATGTAATTTATTTCCCCAAGTCAAGGACGAGAAGTCAACATTATAGTCCCAACTGACCGGTGTAGGGGTTGAACTCACTACCTCAGCATCAGCACACCGGATACTTCAGCACGAAATCACTTATCAATTCGGCCATGTTGAATTCTTAATCCAGGGATATAACACGGTTAAAACAAACCCACAGAAGCAATGGAGTGTTTAAAATGTTGCATGTGCTTTACAACATATTGCGATCACCTCCAGGTTAATTTTCTAAGTAACTGTACATTCAGTGATTTTACACTGCTTTCTGGACTAGAAGTCAACGTTTAAGGCCAGCTTAATAACATAAATGTATGCAAACATAGAGAATTAAACCGAAAACGCAGTTTATGGAAATAACGATGTTTAAAACAAAACCGGCGGGAGCACTAAGCTGTTTGTACTTCATCTAATAATCGTAAGGTAAGGGAAGTAACTGGTGCTTTATTTCTTAGATTGATGGGCCACATTCTTAAAGTAATGCTTGCTTGCTTGCTTGTATTCGTTGGCTTGAGCTCCAACACGAAGTCCTGTATGTCGGATGAAGGCATCCTGTTGTCCAGCATCAGTGTGATGTCATACAGGACCTGAGGTTTGCGTGAGTATCCGTTGTCCTATGTCTGGCTTATTGGTGTGCAGACTGGTGGTTCCTCGCCGTACAGGCAGACACTCTCCGACTTCGGAGGAATCGGCGATCCTATTGACTTTAGCCAGGGCCCCGAAGGGACTTGTTGCCTAGGACGCTCGACGAGGACGCGTCAATATGTCTTGGCCAGTATATAACCCGGTCCTGATGCCTTGGAAACACCTCTGCGTCCCTCTTAAAGTAATAAACTGATTACATTTATAACGTACAAGCTGACCCGGCCCGGCTTCGCCCAGTCCCTGGTGGGGAGCATCTCATTTAATTCATATAAGTAGTCATATAAGTTCTCGTTCCCGTTACCGACTATCTGTCTGTCTGTCTGACCCGGCCCGGCATCGCCCAGCTCCTGGTGTGGAGCATCTCATTTAATTCATATAAGTAGTCATATAAGTTCCCGTTCCCGACTGTCTATCTGTCTGTCTATCTGTCTGTCTGTCTGTCTGTCTGTCTGTCTGTCTGTCTGTCTCTCCCTCCCTCTCTGTCTGTCTGTCTGCCTGTCTGTCTAATCATTTATTGGTTGCAGTTAGAAAAACCTAGATAAACGAAGATCAACTTACAAAAAGCATTAGAAAGAGCACTTGAAAGGTCTTTACATCTTCCCCAACAATTAACTTGGGTAAATGGAGCGGCGGCAGCAGCAGCAGCAGAAGAAGAAAAAGGAGGAGTAGGAGCTGGGAGGAGGAAGAGGGAGGAGGAGGGAGGAAGAGATAGGCGGAGAGAGGAGGAGGAGGGAAGAGGAGGGAGGAGTAGGAGTAGGAAGGAATAGGAGGGAGGAGGAGGGATTAAGAGGAGGAGAGAGGAGGAGGAGGGAGGAGGAGGAAGGAGGAGGAAGGAGGAGGGAGGAGGTAGAGGGAGGAGGAGGAGAGAAGAAGAGGAGGGAGGAGAAGGAGGGAGGATGAGGAGGGAGGAGGGAGGAGGGGGGAAGGGAGGAGGAGGAGGGAAGAAGAGGGAGGAGGAGGTGGGAAGGATGGAGGAGGAGGAAGAAGAGAGGAGTAGAAGGGAGGAGGAGGGAGGAAGGAGGAGGGAGGAGGGGAGGAGGAGTAGGGAGGAGGAGGAAGAGGGAGGAGGAGGGAGCATGAGGGAGGAGAAGAACGCAGGATGAGGGGGAGGAGGAGGAGGGAGGAGGAGAGGGAGAAGGAGGGAGATAGAGGAGGGAGGAGGAGGAGGAGAGAGGAGGAGGAGGGAGGAGGCGGAGGGAGGAGGAGGGAGGAGAAGGAGGGGAGGAGGAGGGAGGATGAGGAGGGAGGAGGAGGAAGAGGGAGGAGGAGGAGGGATGTGGAGGGAGGAGGAGGAGGGAGGAGGAGGGAGGAGGAGAGAGGATGAGGAGGGGGGAGGAGGAGGGATGAGGAGAGGGATGAGGAGGGAGGAGGAGAGGGATGAGGAGGGATGAGGAGAGGGAGGAGGAGGGAGGAGTAAGAGGAGGAGGAGGAGGTAGGTGGAGGAGGGAGACAAAGGGGGGAGAAGGCGGAGAAGGAGGAGGAGGAAGGAGGAGGAGGGAGGAGGAGGGAGGAGGGGGAGGACGTAGGAGGAGGAGGGAGGAGGAGGAGAAGGGAGGAGGAAGGAAGCGGAGTGATTAGGAGGAGGGAGGAGGGCGAGGAGGTAGGAGGAGGAAGAGGGAGGAGGAGGAGGAAGGAGGAAGAAGGAGGAGAAGGAGGGAGGAGAAAAACGCAGGAGGAGGAGGAGGGAGAAGAAGGAAGAGGGAGGAGGAGGAGGGATGTGGAGGGAGGAGGAGGGAGGAGGAGGAGAGAGGAGGAGAAGGGAGGAGGAGGGATGAGGAGGATGGATGAGGAGGAGGGAGGAGGAGAGGGAGGAGGAGAGGGAGGAGGAGGGGGAGGAGGAAGGGGAGGAGGGAGGAGGAGGGATGAGGGGGAGGACGTAGAATTAGAAGGAGGGAGGAGGAGGGAGTGGGAGGAGAGAGGAGGAGAAGGGAGAAGGAAGGAAGAGGAGTGATTAGGAGGAGGGCGAGGAGGTAGGATGAAGAGGGAGGAGGAGGGAGGAGAAGTGGGAGGAAGGAGGAGGAGGAGAAAGAGGGAGGAGGAGGAGGAGGGAGAGGGAGGAGGGGGAGGGGAAGAGGAAGAGGGTAGAAGGAGGAGGAGGGGAGAGGAGGAGGATTTTAACGCATATGCCTGTACATAACTGCAGCGAAAAGGTGGGTCTGTCTATCTATCTGACCCGGCGTGGCTTCGCCCAGCTCCAGGCGGGTAGCGTCTCATTAAATTCATACAACAAAAAAAGTAACTTAAAAGAATGTCCTTCCACACACCATCCATTATTTTTAATGAAAACTCTTTCTAATCACCTGCATGACTACAGTAACTTCTTAAGCATAAAAAGATGAGTTACAATGTTATGCATTGTGCATTATTTTTATGAAAACTTTGAAAATGCCTTAAAGATTGTATCATTATTTATTATAACTCATATGCCGGTACATAACTATGGACAAAGAGTTTATAAATCTTTGAAAACGATGCAACAATATGACTATAAGTTATACAGAAAAGTTATTAAAAGTTATGCCCCTTGAAATAACTTTTACAGAGTTAGATCCCCTCGCTGTATATAAATTATAATGAAAAATGGAAAATTAAATAATATTCAGTAAGCAGCCGATTTCACACTAACAAAATATGACAGTGGGCTGCGCTGGAATGAAAGGAAGACGTGTAGAAAATTTCATTTCAATCGGATGGGCCGTTCGCGAGCGCATAAAGGACATACGGACATACGGACAGACGGAGATCGCTTTTTATATATAAGAAGATTATCATCTTCTTCTGCATTGGTCCGGAATGTTGTTTTAGACGTAATTGCCTTGTGCCTGATTACAACAGAGCTGCGATATTTGAACTTCTCGGCCGACACATCCAACTTCTTCAGGCATTTGTTAGCCGGGTTACCTTCCCGGGTGTTTCGTAGTACGTTTGACTCTCACTGTTGTGGTGTTATCCCCATCCCAGCTGGCCCATTTAGAACAGTCGCCCCGGGTAGGTTAACCCAGTCAACAAATGCCCGCAGAAGTCGGATATGTCGGCCTAACGGCGCAAGAACGCAGCTCTGCTGTAAACAGGCACAACGCAATCACGTCCGAAAACAACAAAAAAAACTCCGGATGAACGCAGAAGAAGAAGAAGAAGAAGAAGAAGAAGAAGAAGAAGAAGAAGAAGAAGAAGAAGAAGAAGAAGAAGAAGAAGAAGAAGAAGAAGAGTCGAAGACATCCATATCAGCCCTCAAGGAAAGCAGAGGCAGACCATGGGCATTCCCTGCCATCCAAGGAGACGTCTATAATTGCAGAGCCGACACATAGAGCTCTGGTACTGGGCTCACTCAAGGAATCGTCACGTCCTGCACATGACTGCATAGCCTCACATCCGTATATTGGGCATTTCGTTCGCCACAGGCTGTTCCTCGGGAAACCAGAAGAATGCAGTCTGCAGATGACATCTACACAGTGTATATTGGCATTACTTGCAGAAACCGGGGGGGTGTAGTGGTTAGTCGCTTGCCTGTCAGTCTAGTGGCCATGGTTCGAATTTACATTGTAGCAGATTTTTTCACATTTTTCTGGGATCCCAAGCGGAAGCAGCCTAAAATCGACACCAGGAAAGGTATTAGAACGTGAAGACAGCCGGCTTGATATTAATCACATCACCTCGAGTGCCGACTGGTCTATACAAATTTGAGTCCAGCACCATATACTTTAAAGCGTGTGAAAGGGGTTTTTATTTTAAAGTTTTACTTAGTTACTAGTTGTCACTCTTTAGTCAAAGAGAAGAGGAAAGTACACAATTAGTCCTTTTATTCCTTCTTCTACCCGCAGGCCTACAACCACGCATGCCGACCGCCAGCCGTTTGTTGACCATTTCATGGTTGGTTTCAAGTTAGCTAATCCTTTCTATTTTTTTTTTTTTTTTTTGCGGTCGCTTGATTTAAACTCAAGCGTTGTCCATATAAGCTAATTCTACTAACACTGGACTGAATTTTGCGTGTGGGTTAGCTTTCCCTATTACCAGTTCCCCTCGCCATCAGGCGAACTCACTCCTATTTCAGAGGTACTTGTAATTTACGTCCCCAATTTAAGGACGAGAAGTCAACATTTCATTCCAACTGTCCGGTCTAGAAGTTGAACCCCTTACCTCGGCATCAGCACACCGGATGTTTAAGAAACGGGGTTCTTATCATTCGGCCATGATGACATCCGTGTCTATGTGACGAGGCAGCCTGTCTCAGACCAACCCTCCCTGGTAGATCCTTACGACGGTCACTACGAACACCTGAGTCTTCACAGCTCTCGGCGACTGCACTGGCCAGGTGGCCTTATCTCCCCAGGCTCAACACCCCACTACCCTGTCCTGCAATGCAAGGTACTATAGTCAGTAATAACAGGCAGTAAAAACACATTTCTGAAAAGAGTAGGCTTCTGAAGTGGAGTGTGGTGTCTTTTATAAACAATGTTACGATGTGGATTCAAATGAATATCTCAAACCTATGACAGAAATTACAATAAGCATGTCATTGTCTTGTAACCTGTCAATATTGTTGTTAAGGATGATAAGGGAGTTAAGCACGTAACATCACGATGCAGATGAATACGGGGACGTCAACAGGACAGTTTAAAGATGGTCGCCACACTTTTGACATGCATCAAAGAGGAACAGCGTTCTGTTATCCGTTTTTTTTTTTTTTTAAATCGGTGAAGGAGTGAAACCGATATAAATTCATAGGCGAAAGAAGGTCCAGTATGGTAATGCATGTCTGTCATGCCCAGCAAGTGTATGAGTGGAGTAGGAAGTTTCACAACTGTTTGATCCGATGAAGAGCTACAGCAGGTGACGCATGAGTGATTACATACACGACAAAGATAATTATTTTCTACATGAAATTAAGCACTTTATCCACGATGGAGAACTTGCATTGAACGCCGTGGTGACTACATCAAAGAATGATACATTTGTTGTTAATTTTTTTTTTCTTCAGAATATATTCATTAAAAACATAGGTTTAAAATACATTTAAGGTTTTAATTTGAAGCTCTCTCATATTTTCATATTTACGAACAATATCGAAACTTCATTTTGATTCTACACGTAATTAACAAATATATCTTATTTGTCATATTGTTCATGGTATGTATAAGTTTAGCTAATTAGGATGGTTTGTGTACACTTGGGTGTCTTTGTTTGTTGTATTAATATTCTGTGTTCATTGGCTGTTGAATGATGCGTATTTGTGGACACAGTTCTGCCATGTGTAAGTCCATTGAGGTACCTCAATAACACTTGATATATGGAAATGAGATTAAATGTTAAATTAGTAGTAATGTATGGCCTGGCATTTCATTTCACTTTATTTTTTCTTGTTGTGTTCTCTCTCTCTCTCTCTCTCTCTCTCTCTCTCTCTCTCTCTCTCTCTCTCTCTCTCTCTCTCTCTCTTCTCTCTCTCACTGTGTGTATGCTTGTGTGTGTGTGTGTGTGTGTGTGTGTGTGTGTGTGTGTGTGTGTGTGTGTGTGTGTGTGTGTGTGTGTGTCCTTGACTTTCTACATTTACATGTAAAGACAAACGATAAGTACAAAACCATTGCGTCGGTCAGTGATGGAAAGACTTCTTCTTCCTCGTCCTCCTCTTCCTCCTCCTCCTTCGCCTCCTCCTCATCCTCCGCCTCCTACTCTACTTCTTATTCTTCCTCCTTTTCCACCACTTCCTCTTTCTCCTCCTATTCCTCTTACTCCTTTTCTTCTGTTTCTTGAATCCCTTCAATTCTAATTGCCCACTGCTGTACGACAGAGAGTATTAGATGACATCTTCTGTCCATCTCTGTTGTCAATCAGCATACTCATTCCGAACATGCTCGTCGGCTCTCCATGCAACGAGTGCAAGACTGCTAATCGTTTATTATCGTCATGGTGAATTACTATGACTCTCATGCAATCTTATAGCGTGCAAAGTCTGAGTCCTCGGCAGGCTTCATAACATTGGCTATTATGGTCGGTCCTCCCTTCGTTTACCAGACTAGTTAGTGCCTGCCCAGCATTTCAGGGCGTGGAGGTGATGAGAAGCCCTGATCACTACGATCTCCAACCCGGGCACAGCAGCACTTTGGCATCTCGGCATCATCGTTATCATGATCATCACCATCATCATCACCACCTTCATCATAATCACCATCATCATCACCCATCATCTTCACCACCATCATCATTACCACCATCATCTTCACCACCATTATCATCACAGCCGTCATTATCACCACCATCATAATCACCACCATCATCATCACCGCCATCATCTTCACCACCGTCATCATCATCAACATCATCATCAACATTATCACCATCATCATCATCATCACCATCAGCACCATAATAATCTTCACCACCACCATCATCATCATCATCATCATCATGCCAGAGGTATTTTCCGAACGTCGCTCTCATCACGGCCAGCCGAAAAAACGCCCTATCCTTTGTCAGTCATCTAGCCTCATGTATCCCAATGTCCAGCCCATATATCCCAATGTCCAGCCTATACATCCCCATGTCCAGCCCATATATCCCTATGTCCAGCCCATATATCCCCATGTCCAGCCCATATATCCCCATGTCCAGCCCATATATCCCCATGTCCAGCCCATATATCCCCATGTCCAGCCCATATATCCCCATGTCCAGCCCATATATCCCGATGTCCAGCCCATATATCCCCATGTCCAGCCTATACATCCCCATGTCCAGCCCATATATCCCCATGCTCAGCCCATTTATCCCCATGCTCAGCCCATATATCACCATGTCCAGCCCATATATCCCCATGCTCAGCCCATATATCACCATGTCCAGCCCATATTTCCCCATGTCCAGCCCATATATCCCCATGTCCAGCCCATATATCACCATGTCCAGCCCATATATCCCCATGTCCAGCCCATATATCCCCATGTCCAGCCCATATGTCTCCATGTCCAGCCCATATACCCCCATTCCCGCCCATATATCCCCATGTCCTGCCTCATGTATCCCCACGACAAGCCACATAATCCCCATTCCAGCCCATATATCACCATGTACAGCCCATATATCCCCATGTCCAGCCCATATATCCCCATGCCCAGCCCATATATCCCGATGTCCAGCCCATATATCCCCATGTCCAGCCCATATATCCCCATGTCCAGCCCATATATCCCCATGTCCAACCCATATAATCACGATGTCCAGCCCATATATCCCTATGTCCGGCCCATATATTCCGATGTCCAGCCCATATATCTTCATGTCTAGCCCATATATCCCCATGTCCAGCCCATATATCCCGATGTCCAGCCCATATATCCCCATGTCCAGCCTATAAATCCCCATGTCCAGCCCATATATCCCCATGCTCAGCCCATATATCCCCATGCTCAGCCCATCTATCACCATGTCCAGCCCATATATCCCCATGCTCAGCCCATATATCACCATGTCCAGCCCATATTCCCCATGCCCAGCCCATATATCCACATGTCCAGCCCATATATCCCCATGTCCAGCCCATATATCCCCATGTCCAGCCCATATTCCCCATGTCTAGCCCATATATCCCCATGTCCAGCCCATATATCCCCATGTCCAGCCCATATGTCCCCATGTCCAGCCCATATATCCCCATGTCCAGCACATATATCCCCATGTCTAGCCCATATATCCCTTTGTCCTGCCTCATGTATCCCCATGCCCAGCCACATAATCCCCATGTCCAGCCCATACATCACCATGTCCAGCCCATATATCCCCATTCCCGCCCATAGATCCCCATGTCCAGCCCATATATCCCCATGTCCAGCCCATATATCCCCATTCCCGCCCATATATCCCCATGTCCTGCCTCATGTATCAACACGCCCAGCCACATAATCCCCATTCCAGCCCATATATCACCATGTTCCAGCCCATATATCCCCATGTCCAGCCCATATATCCCCATGCCCAGCCCATATATCCAAATGTCCAGCCCATACATCACCATGTCCAGCCCATATATCCCCATGTCCAGTCCATATATCCCCATGTCCAACCCATATATCCCCATGTCCAGCCCATATATCCCCATGCCCAGCCTATATATCCCCATTCCCAGCCCATATATCCCCATGTCCAGCCCATATATCCCCATGCCCAACCCATATATCCCCATGCCCAGCCCATATATTCCCATGTCCAGCCCATATATTCCCATGTCCAGCCCATATATCCCCATGCCCAGCCCATATATCCCCATGTCCAGCCCATATATCCCCATGCCCAGCCCATATATCCCCATGCCCAGCCCATATATCCCCATGCCCAACCCATATATCCCCATGCCCAGCCCATATATCCCCATGCCCAACCCATATATCCCCATGTCCAGCCCATATATCCCCATGCCCAGCCCATATATCCCCATGCCCAGCCCATATATCCCCATGCCCAGCCCATATATCACCATGCCCAGCCCATATATCCCCATGTCCAGCCCATATATCACCATGTCCAGCCCATATATCCCCATGTCCAGTCCATATATCCCCATGTCCAACCCATATATCCCCATGCCCAGCCCATATATCCCCATGTCCAACCCATATATCCCCATGCCCAGCCCATATATTCCAATGTCCAGCCCATACATCACCATGTCCAGCCCATATATCCCCATGAACAGCCAATACATCACCATGTCCAGCCCTTATATCCCATGCCCAGCCCATATATCTCCATGCCCAGCCCATATATCCCCATGTCCTGCTTCATATATCTCCATGCCCAGCCCATGTATCCCCATGTCCTGCCTCATGTATCCGAATGTCCTACCATATGTATCCCCATGTCCTGTCTCATGTATCTCCATGTCCTGCCTCATGTTATCCCCGTGTCCAGTGTGTACGCAATGTCCTGTGTCCATCTTCGCGCTGACCGACCCCCACAGTCTCTTCCTTGAACCATGCCTTCCGTGAGTGGTCTTTCTAAACCAATCTCACATTTTATATAGCTAAAGTAATTCAGCTTCTGAGACACGATACTGTTTATGGACTGGTTTTATTCGATGTTCAGATTTCGCAGAATATCAGTATTTATCTTCTGATTGATCCACGATATTGTAAGAACTTTTATGTAACGCTTAAATCCCCGATATAGCCAGATAATACTGTTATTTTATTTCTACCAGTTCAGTTTACGACTGCTTCTTGTAGTACTTAACACCTTCATAAATGGCGCCCGCTTTTTCATTGCAGTTGTGCGATACTCATTATAGAAGCTTTTACCTGTGTTTTCCTAACCCAATTCAGATTCTGGCTAGATATTTTGTTGCTCATTTCATCTTGTTTGATATAGCTCTTTTTTACTGTCTGTAGGGATACTGTCTACGCTAGTTTTCAGTTATGTTTGCTGGAAAGATTCAGTCAATAGTTTTCGACCCGCAATATCATTATCCGCATCAAGTGCCATGCCAGCTGGCGTAGGCGTTCATGTCTTTCCACAGATCTGGGTCTTTGGTCTTCTGGATCAACTCTGCTGCTGATATCCCTCCACACCACCGTCTCAATCCGTCCAAAATCATTTCTCTTGGTCGGCCTCTACCTCTCTTCCCCTCGATCTTTCCAGTTGGCGCGATGTTCTCCAATGCCTCTCTACTCATAACTTTAATAAAGAACGTCGTTTGTTTCTTTCTTATTGTTGTATATAATGTTCTAGTTTCATTAGCCTCTTTCGGGCAATCGTCGTTACTCTGGCAGTCCAGGGAATTTGCAACATTCGTCTTAGGAACCACATCTCTGTTGCTTCCAAACTCTTCCTGATTTGTTCATTTACACTTCAAGATTCACTGCCATACAGCAAAGCAGGTTCAATACAGCACTTCAGCCCTCCCTTTCTTACATTCAATGATAGTGACTTATTGCATAAGACACTTTTCAGCTTCTGAATTGCAACTTTGCTTGCCCTATTCTGTTCTTAATCTCTGTTTTGCATCTTCCATCTGATGTTATAAATCTAGGTATTTAACATTATTTTGAAGACTTGAATGCTCGAAGAAATAGGTGATCAGTCTTTCCTCACTTTAGCGGACGACGAACCCTAGTAAGTCCGCGCTCAACTAGAATATAGTGTGACAAATTGAACTTTACAGGAACATACTTAAAAAGCTAAAACATAGAGTAACAATTTAAACATGATATGATAACTGGAACATATTGGAACTGGAACATATTGTAACCTCAGGAACGTACTGTAATCTCAGGAACGTATTGTAACCCCAGGAACAAATCGTAAAAATTTGAACATATTGTAACAACTTGAATATAATATAACAACTTGAATATAATATAGCAACTGGAACATATTGTACGAACAGGAACATATTATAACTATTGCAACGTATTGTAACCATTAGAACATACTGAAACAATTGGAACACATTGTCTTCGACTTTCATCCTTCATCTAAGAGTGACATAGGTAATTAAACCCACTCATCCCAAGCCGTCCTTTTTTGTCTATCTCAAGCCGCTCCGTCTACGTCCTCTCCATACTAATCATTTATGTTAATAATCCTCTTCTCCGTGTGTTTTCCAGACAAGCCGGCTCTGTGGCGAAGGGTTAATGCACGCAATTCGTAACCCTGCGTACCGCGTTTCAAACATAACTGCTGGCGATTTGGCAGCAGACCACCTTGCGTAGGGTTTCATACAATGGTATGAACTCCGGTCTTTCAGAAATCAATGGCAAACTGCTGAACGTAAACATGCCGAGAAATCACAAACAGCCAAAACAATGCTAGGGTTGATTGCTACGTCCTGAAAAAGATATGCAACTAACTTTTTTAAAATTTTCCTTACAGCATTGAAATTTGTCATTCATCTTTGTTGTTGCCTCTATCTTACCGGATGTCTGCTTTTAATCTCTGCGGGATCACGACCCTTCCTGTTGGTGCAGCCATTTTCCATTCCCAGCATTCTAGTGGAAGTCTCAGTCTTTGAGAAGGTCTATGATTATACCTGAGGCATTTAAGAAGTTGCGAGAATGTTTCCGATCTCATGAGAACATGCGTGTGGCTTATGTGGCAAATGGCACAGATGGCGAGTGTGTTAAGTGAGAAACCACATTATGGAAAAATGAACCAACGGTCTTTTATGTGTGGACAACCATAAACAGGCCTTTGAAGACGCGGGCGCAACGGGTACATTTTCACAAATATCCGTCTTGGCAAAGGTTTTATTCCTGCATATTTAGGATTCTCTGGTTGCACTCTTTGGCAGCTAGAGAGAAAAAGAGTGAAAGAGAAAGAGACAGAGGGGAGAGAGATACAGAGAAGTTTATTAAGCAGATATCACTGTTACATTAGTTTAGTAGTAGTAGTATTAGTAGTAGTAGTAGTAGTAGTAGTAGTAGTAGTAGTAGTAGTAGTAGTAGTAGTAGTAGTAGTAGTAGTAGTAGTAGTAGTAGTAGCAGCAGCAGCAACAGCAGCAGCAGCAGCAGTAGTAGTAGTAGCAGTAGTAGTAGTAGTAGTAGTAGTAGTAGTAGTAGTAGTAGTAGTAGTAGTAGTAGTAGTAGTAGTAGTAGTAGCGGTAGTAGTAGTAGTAGTAGTAGTAGTAGTAGTAGTAGTAGTAGTAGTAGTAGTAGTAGTAGTAGTAGTAGTAGTTGTTGTAGTAGTAGTAGTAGTAGTAGTAGTAGTAGTAGTAGTAGTAGTAGTAGTAGTAGTAGTAGTAGTAGTAGTAGTAGTAGTAGTAGTAGTAGTAGTAGTAGTAGTAGTAGTGTTAGTAGTAGTTGTTGTTCTTGTAGCAATAGCAGCAGCAGCAGTAGTAGTAGTAGTAGTAGTAGTAGTAGTAGTAGTAGCAGCAGCAGCAGCAGCAGCAGCAGCAGCAGCAGCAGTAGTAGTAGTCGTAGGAGCAGCAGCAGCAAAAGTTGTAGTAGTAGTAGTAGTAGTAGTAGTAGTAGTAGTAGTAGTAGTAGTAGTAGTAGTAGTAGTAGTAGTAGTAGTAGTAGTAGTAGTAGTAGTAGTAGTCGTGGCGGTGGTGGTGGTGGTGGTGGTGGCGGTGGTGGTGGTGGTGGTAAGTAGTAGTCATACGGTTTCAACAGTACAGCAGCGCGTCGGCCCATAATTGCACTGTTCCTGTGCCACCGAAAAAAACCACACGATACAAGGGACATTGTCCTACGTGAACTCGCATAGGAAGCAGTACAGTAAGAAGATGGCCCTTTTACTTTAATTACGCAATGGACACATGGATCCAGTCCCACGTGTGTACAGTTCTGTCAGCACTCGGTGAGCGATGTGGTCAATATCAGACCGGCCGACTTTATCTCCCGGGACATGTCTTAGTGCCATTTCAGGCTGGGTCTATCGGGAAAGCCTTAGTAAAGTTTAACAATCCGCCTCGATGCGAATTCAAGCCCGTGACATCTGCGCATGTCTTATGTATGATTATTTTAAACAAGATTATCATCATCAAGTGCCATCTCCACGCTTAAGGTTGGCCGTCTTGACTCCCTACCACACCCTGTCCTGCCTTTCTACTGTGTACTCATACAAGTTTTCCCTGTCAATTTCTTGATGTTCAAAACCAGTACGGAACATTCATCTCTCCTTTACTCACTCTCCTTTCGCTTGTTCTGCCACCACATACTTTTATGAAGAGCTGCGTCTATTTTTGTGGCCAAAGTACCTTTGTTGTCTGGTCTTGATTTCATCGAGTAGAGTTTTTCCTCATTCGCAGTTTTTGTAATACTTCTTGCTTGCTTACTTCCCCTGTATAATGTCCCCTTTATCCGTCTATATAACCACATTTCGAAAGCTAATATTTCGCTCTCACGTTGTTTATTCTTCATCCATGTTTCCGCACAATATGATATTGAGGAATAAATGTCACACTTGTTAACTCCTAGTTTTAATTTATACTGTAGCTATTTTGATGTGAGAATCTGTTTCAAACGGATGAATGTTGCTTTGGTCATGCATATTCTCTTTCATATTTATGTCTTGCAACTGTCATCAACTGTAATTAATTGTCTTAATAATGAAAATAGTTACTATTACAAGTATTTTTTTTTTTTTCATTCGCTCAAATTTGACTTCGTACTTTCCATTTTGTTTTCTTCTGCGTTAGCTCGCTTTGAACTTAAACGTAGTCTACATACTTGCTACTACTTAATGTACACTGGACTGATTTATGCGTATGGATTAGCTTTCTCTATTACCAGTGTCCGTCGCCATCAGGTGAACCCGTTCCGACTTCTGAGGTACTTGTAATTGACGTCCCTAAGTCAAAGGCAAGAAATCAACATTGTAGTCCAACTGACCGGTGTAGGTTTTGACCCCGCTACCTCGGCATCAGCACACCGGAAGTTTAAGAGCGTGCGCTCATATCCATTTGACCAATCTGACTGCTGCTAGCTTTGTTGATTATAATCATTGTTTACAGCGTATTTATCATATTGAAATATGAGGGAATAAAATGAAGGTTTCCTCCGAAGTGGGAGGGTATCTGCCTGCATGGCGAGGAACCACCAGTCTGCACATCAATAAGCCAGACATGGGACAACGGATACTCACGCAAACCTCTGGTTCTGTATGACATCACACTGATGTTGAACAACAGGATGTCTTCATCCGACATACAGGACTTCACGCCGGATTTCACAGCCAGCGAACACAAGCAAGCAAGCAAGCATATGAAGATCCATTAAACACATGTCAAGGAAACACAAAATCTAATGCTGGTGTGGTCTGTCTTAACTGGGGATTGAACGTAGGCTAGAGAGAGAGAGTGATATTATGCAACATTCTTGCCAAACAAGGAACAGCTCGACCAGAGAACACCATTATAATTAAGATATGAACAGATATTATCTAATGTGCTTCATTATAAAATCACACACGCACGCGCACACACACATACATACACACACACACACACACACACACACACACACACACACACACACACCGAGTATAATGGCCGGATATTTCCATTTGAATTCAAGCCTAAATCGTTACAAAAGGAATATTTCAAAACTGTAATCTCGACCAACAGTTTAAGTTAGTTAGTTAGTTAGTCTTTCCTCTTGAGTCCAAGGCGGCGCATAGGGCAGAAGTCATGGCTCTCCGTGTCTGGCTGTTCGCTGCCACCTGTTGTAGATCTTGGATGTTTGTTTAGCCGTCGAATGAGCCCTCTCTGATGATGGTTCTACGCAGGGTCTCTCTTGGCCTTCCCCGTTTTCTTTTCCCTAACGGTGTCCATATGAAGGCTTGGTAGGGGAGTCTTTCAGTTTTAACAAGGACGCAAATGGACCAAAACGTTCATACGCCTGAAGTTGCATTGCGCACATGGTGCCACAGCTATATTTTTAAACACCAGTCGGCATTAGGTGGCTATGTAGTCAGTGACATGCCTTGGTAAATTTTTTTTTTTAAATCCTTTTTACAGGACATCGCTGTCAACACCAGCATTTTGCTGCTGTTCGTGATGTCTTGTCAAGTTTACGTTCAGTAGTCATTGCTTTCTGAAGACCGCTCACATACCTTTCCGTAAGAAACCAAAGAAACCGCGATCCGCTGCCGAATCTCGCACAGCTGTGTTTCGTACGTGGGTATAAGGGATTACGAACAGCGACCTTAACGTCTTCGCCAGGGAGCAGGCTGGTACAAGTTATTGGTAGTAAATTGAATATGGTATTTACAATTCAAAGAACAACAACCATATTATTAAGCACGAGAGACAAGTTTCTTGGATTAATTCCCTTGGACAAAATGCCGAGTACTTAAAGCTTAGGATAGTCGTTCTTAACCGGTGAGGAATTCCTCACCAGGGGGGAATTTTAGGGTTTCGGGGGCGGGGGGGGGGGGGGGGAGAGGCAATTAAGATTATTTCAAGATCGCATTAATACAAGAACCAGTTACTTGATATTGTTTTTCCCTCTAAATTTTACGGTTCTGTACTTTTCACCCTAATGAAATTCATTTTATAACGTAAGTAGACGCGCAAATCACTTGACTTGTTCTAGTATGTGTTATTAAATTTAGCTTCCATTTTTATGTATACTGTGTAAGGGTGGGGGGGGGGGGGGATTTATAGTGAGGAAATTCGAAAGGAGGGAAATGACGTTCTGAACAAAAGGTAAAGGGGGGCATGGACCAATAAAAGTTGAGAACCACAGCTTTAGGTGATGATATTAGATCGAGGTTTTTCGGTAGAGTAAAGGATCGTTTTACGTAGGAGTTTTGGGTATATCTTCTCATTATTCTTCTGCGTTCATCCGGAGTGTTCTTTTCAGACGCAATTACGGTGTGCCAGGTTTATTTGCGCCCTTAGGCCGACACATCCGACTTCTGCGGGTGTTTGTTGACCTGGTTGACCTTCCCGGGTGCGTCGAAAAACATTCCACTTTCACTCGGACGTTTTTGCGTTGTGCCAAGTATATTTGCGCGCTTAGGCCAACACATCCGACTTCTGCGGGCATTTGCTGACCGGGTTAACCTTCCCGGGTGTTTCCAAGGACATTCGACTCTCACTGCTGTGGTGTCGTCCACATCCCAGCTGGTCAAGTTAGAACGGTTGAAGACATCACGGTCAATCCTCAATGGAAGGCAGGGGCAGACCATGGATATTATCCACCATCGAAGGAGGCTTCCATAATTGCAGAGCCGACACATAGCGCTCTGGTGCTTGGCTCACCCAAGTCACCCGTGTCACGAAAGTTATCGAAGATAGATGAACACCAGTCTGTATCTACTGCTCCATATTCTTGGTGTTGTTCGTCTTGCTGTTAGTGTTCTTCTTGTTCTTGTTCATCATCTTCTTCTTCTCAAACTCCCCCCCCCCTTTTTTTTTTCTCCCGATCCTCCATCGCCTACTCCTGCTCATCCTCCTTCTCCTTCTCCAAAGTGTAAATGTTACCTCTATCCACTGTTGTTACAGGGTCTTACTTACATCACAATATCAAACTCTGAAAGGGTCTAAAAGAGGGTTTAAATGCGAGAGGAACCACTTCATTGCACCGGGTTTTATCCTATATGGTTCGGTCTCTTTCCGCAGAGCTGTCAACGGTAAGTGTCGCGCAGATTAGGAACTCCGTAGCTCCAGCGATGATCGCCAGGAGTCTCCGAGAACATTGCGCTGTCTAACTGAATGGCAGAGTCCGGAAACCAACTCATGTACTTCGGACTCCGAGGCAAGCGCATTAATTACGTCGCCATGGGAACATCAATCTCCAAACAGTGACAAGCTCAAATTAGAGTTAATCCCCTTTCAAGTATGCATTTTTACATATTGTTTTTTTTTTTTTTTTTGGGGGGGGGGGGGGGGGGTTGTTCTTTGCCTCCGTTTGCTTTGAACTCAAGCGTAGTCGATGCATGTGCTACTATTTCTAGCAACTGGAGTGATTTTTGCGTGTGGATTAGCTTCCCCTATAACTAGGTTCCCTCGCCATTAAGCTATCCCACTCCGACTTCAAATGTACATATTGATGATTCAAGAATGTGTTAAGTTGGTTGCAAGTTCTTTACAGTCAAACTCAGCATTTAATGGCTATTTGTGAATTACTAAGCCAGTTAACGTTCAGTTGTTTGTCATTGCTTCTTGAACTACCGACGCTCACACCATTGTATGAAAATCAGCGTAAGTCGGTCTGTTTCCACACAGACTGCGGCTGTGTGTCGATCGCGCTCTCCAGAGCTTTGAATTTTTGATTTTGCAATACGATTTTAGTCTAACGATGTGCAAGTAACTGAAAAATCAGTCTCTTCACAATGTCCTCGTTATGTTAAAGCATTTAAAAGTCGTTTCGTGGCACCCCAGGTATTTTACTTGTTATCTCCCTTTCCTTACTTCGCTGACTTCGTCGTACAATTCTTTCTCCTTTCCTTCTTCTGTTTCTGCCTCTTTTTCTTCCTCCTCTTGTTTTTTTTTTTTTTTTTTTTCTTCGTCCTATAATTGTTATTTTGGAAGTAACTGTGTTGTGTCTGCTTACAGCAGAGATGCGATATTATCGCCTTTCCGCTGACACATACAACTTCTTCGAGTGTTTTTTCACCGGGTTAGCCTCCCTGGGTGATTCTTAAAAGGTTTCACGGTCTCAGAGCTATAGAACCATCTTCGTCACTCCATCTACCAGTGACACACCAGCTGGCCCCTCGCGAATAGCATGCATGCCGGTCGGCCATAAAGAGAAGAAAGGGCAGACTAGCGCATTCCCCGCAAACCAAGGCGGCTTCATTACGTGCAGAGCCGACACAGGATAATCTCGGCCCTCTTTGGGCAACAATCATCTTCACATTAATATTCTATTTGTGGCTGACTCGGCCACGGGATTATTAATCTGAGTCAGAGATGTGCCCTAATATAACTTCTCATCTTAGGTTGAACGGGAAAGGGGTAATAGCAGAATGGAATGAAGTGACAATTAGTTCTGGGTTCACCCAAGGAATGGTCACCTGCTAGTTGAGGAATGTGATTCTGTGAGCATTCCCCGCCCTTCACCTTGACTCCTTTTATTTGAATACATATAAATGTCCTTGCATGTGTATGTGGGGTGGGGGTGGGGAGGGTGGAGTGGGGGGGGGGGGAGGGGTCATTCTATCAAATGAAGAACATTTTATGCAATAAATTAGAAATTAGAATAATAATTCTTACATGTTACATAAAACCATTTAACCATACCATGGCAAATCCTGGACAATAAGTATTATTATATAATAATATATTTAATATATATAATAATACAATATAAACTATTGATCCACTGGCGCCCTACGTGTGTCAGACCTTCCAAGCTAGGACACGGTATTCAGATGAGTACATTTAATTTTAATTAGTTTAATAGTTTAATATTGTCATAGTGTGTTTCATGTAGTTTTGTGTTGGTTTGTATTTGTTTGTCCTGTGCTGACGAAGGCTTTGGCCGCAACGTCCAATTTGTCTCTTGTAGTCGTGTTTTAGTAAAGCTCACAATCTACTTCCCGTTTATTTGGGTGATTCATTCATGGACAATAAGTAAACAGGCGAAACAATCCCTAGAAGAATTGGTAATGTGGTTTTATCGAAGTATGCTGAACATTAATTGTACAGCCAAAATGAGCAATCTGCTCATTTTGAGGGAGTCTAGGTCGTAAAGACACCTTATTATAAACATCAGAAAGATTCTGTCATAATTAATTTTTTGCCTACGTTATGAGAAGTCAAAAGCTGGAATATGTTGTGACAACCGGAAAGATTTGTGGAAACGGAGAAAAAGGAACACAGCGAGATAAAATTATTGACAGTCCTGACAGGAGGGAGCCAATTTGAGTAGAAGTGTTGTCACCCACGTCAGCCGACGAGGCACTTGATGACGATACATGTGAAACAATGTATATTACTCCAGTTATCTCCCTTGTCTCCCATTTCACGCAATCTGCATTATAAATCCTCCCCTTCTTCTTCTTCTTCTTCTTCTTCTTCTTCTTCTTCTTATTCTTCTTCTTCTTCTTCTTCTTCGTCTTCTTCTTCCTTCTTCTTCTTCTTCTTCTTCTTCTTCTTCTTCTTCTTCTTCTTCGTTTACCTTCAGATGTCAAACTGAATATATGTAAAGAAAACAGCAGCCAAATGTAAATCCACCTTGAAATGACATTGGGGCTTGTGTGTCCCAGTGACCCCACGGGCTATGCCGAGATGGTGTGACATGTTGGACAGGTCAAGGGATAGAAACTTGACTAAGAAAGACACAAACTTGCCGCCTTCTAGGTAGACTGGGAACACTCAAAGGCTTTTTTTTTTCAAATGTTACATATCCCTTACAGGACGTTGCAGTCAACACCAGCATTTTTCAGCTACTGTTGATGTACTAGGCAAGATTACGCTCAGTAGTATGTCTTTGCTTTCTTAGCGGCCGGCTTACATACCCCGTAAGTAACCAACGCGGCGCGATCCGCTACCTAATCTCGCGCTGCTGCGTTACTCGCGAGAATATACGGGATTACGGAAAAAGACGTTAACCACTAGGCCAGGGAGACCGGCCGCAACCCGCCGTATGTATTATTGGCAATGTTTTCAAATCAGCACATATTCCCCTCTTCTAGAATTGTCTGTTTTTTATTTATTTCTTCTCAGTGGTTCTCAACCTTTTAGCCCCGTACAACTTTGTCACCACATGTTATAATGTTATGCCCCATTTCCATACAACATTATGATCATCATCGTGTATCATGCCGCTAAGCGTCGGGTTCTTGGTTTACTTCCTTTCACTATCATCAGTCTCGGGTCAAGTCTGTGCTCTTGTCCGGATTTTGCCATGAGGCCAAAGGACCCGGGTATTCATCTCTTTGTCTTTCTTTTGATCATTTTCCATCAAGTTTTCAGTTGTCACTTAGTTTTCAAATTTTTCTCTTCTCTTAACGTGTCCGAAAAATCATTGTTGTCTTCATTTGTTTATTGAACGAATGCCCCGTGTTTTTTTTTTTTTTTGGTTTTTTGTTTTTTTTTTGTCCACGCAAGGTATTGCTTGCATTTTCTGCAGCCATTAGATGTTTTTCAGCTAGTCTGCCTGCTGTTCATGTTTGAATTCAGCAGCAGTTGATCTATATGACACTTTAGCGCTCCTTTTCTCACTGCAGCTGACAGCCTTTTATTGATCAGTATTTTTTCCATTTTGCAAAAAGCAACTTTTGCCATTGTAATTATTGCTCTAATCTCTAAAGGGCACCTTCTGTTACATGTTACAACTGTCCGCGAGAGTTGCACCGATTCACCAGTTTACGTTATGTTCCATTTACTGTGATGTTACATTGTGGTACTTTTGTCTTAGCGGCGTTGATAGCAAACTGCGCTAGTAATGTCATGGGCACGGTCGGATGCGGGTTCGACGTCTAGGCTCGTCGCTTGCCAAAGTGAGGAAAAGAATGGCCACTTTTTTCCTCCTTGCTCTCAGGCCAAAAAATGTGGTGGCGCTACCATATCATAGACCCATAGCAGGAAACAACTTCAGGACAATTTATTAATATTTATTAATTCTATACTTAGAGATTATCATGAATTGTTTTATTATATTTTACTTCTAATCCCGGTTGCTGATTTTGTACCATAGTAATATCCGCTAAGTGTTGAAGATCCTGTTCATTGTCTGCAATCAATACGGTATCATTTGCATATCTTATATTTTTAATGGAATGCCCTCCGATGGTGATTTCCCCCCATGTCTTTCAAATCTATAATAATATTGTCTCTATAGAGCAGTGGTTCTCACCCTTTTTTTGCCCATGCACCCCTCAACCATATGTTCAGAACGTTAATCCCTGCGCCCCCCCCCCCCCCTTCGTATTTCCTCCCTATAAATCCCCCCTGCCCCTACACAGTATACATAAAAATGGGAGCTAAATTTAATATTCCATTGGCACCTTGCCGTCTTGACAGACGATAGTTTGTGCTTTAAAAAGGCATAATAACTTTTAACTATGGCGGCAGTGAGTGTGACTGATAAGGCCAATTTGCGCTGTAAATGTCCGTTCACAGTGGGTGCATCTGAACACGTGGTCATTTCCACCATCATGCACCATCTTACGTCTCAAACGCTTGGTATGTGACTTTTCTGCAATAATTTTCTCCTTTGACTTTATTCCATTTCTGATATTTGCCCTCCATGCAACACGTTCAGCGGCGACTTGCTCCCAATGTGCATTATCAATGCCTGTATCAATCATGTCCCGCTTACACACATCTTTGTATCGTAGTAGAGGCCGACCCTGAGATCTCTTACCCATCCGTAATTCACCAAAAAAGATATCCTTTGGTATTCTACCATCATCCATCCTCCTAAGATGTCCTATCCATCTAAGTCTACGAAGACTGAGCATGGAATAAACTGTCACACAACCTGATCTTTCCAATACTTCAGTATTTGTGATTTTGTCTTGCCACTTAATACCAAGAATTCTTCGCAAACACCGCATATGAAAGCTGTTTAAATTGTTCTCTTGGTGTGAGTAAGTTGTCCAGGTTTCACTACCATAGAGAAGAGTACTAAGGACACAGGCTTGATAGACAAGGACTTTTGTTTTGGCAGTAAGCTTCCTGTTCTCCCAGACTCTTTTTCTTAACCTGTTCATTGTTGTTGCTGCCTTACCAATCCGGATGTTGATTTCCTGATCTAGGGATAATTTGCTATTAACCACTGATCCTAGATATGTAAAATGGTCTACTATCTCTAGTTCAGCGTCGTCAATAAAGATTGATGGTACCCCATGTGCACATTGTGACATAATCTGTGTCTTCTTTTTGCTAATTGTTAAACCAAATTCAGAACAAGCATTGGAGAATGCAGATAGTAGACATTGCAATTCTTCCTCAGAGTGGGTCGTAACTGCAGCATCATCTGCAAAAAGCAACTCTCTGATCAGTACCCTCCTAATTTTGGTCTTAGCCTTCAATCTCTGAGCATTGTAGAGGCCGCCATCTGAGCGTGAGTGAATGTATATACCACCATCCTGATCACGAAATGCATATTTCAGTAGAAGTGAAAAGTATATTCCAAAGAGGGTGGGAGCTAGTACACAACCTTGCTTAACTCCACTCTTGATTTCAAATTCTTCAGAAGTTGCACCATCAAACTTGATTATACCCTTCATGCCTGTGTGGAACGATTCCACAATGGACAGAAGAGTTGGTGGGCAGCCAATCTTCTTTAGTGCCTTGAACAGACCCTCACGACTGACCAAATCAAATGCCTTTGTGAGGTCGATGAAGGCAATAAACAGTGGTTGATTCTGTTCACGGCATTTTTCTAGCATTTGTCGCAATGAGAATATCATATCAGTGGTAGACCGGTTCTGTCGAAAGCCACACTGTGATTCGGGGTAGACTTGATCTCCTAGGACTTGAAGTCTGCGCAGAACAATTCTGGCAAATACTTTTCCAACAATACACAGAAGTGAGATACCCCTATAGTTGTTGCAGTCGCTCCGATCGCCCTTGTTCTTGTACAGTGTTATGATGCTTGAATCTTTGAAATCCTGTGGGACTTGTCCTTCACGCCAGCATAGCTCTATTAGCTGGTGGATCTGTATAGTGAGTGTGTCTTGCCCACTCCTGATAACCTCTATTGGAATCCCATCCTTATCTGGAGCCTTGCCAGATGCAAGTTCATTTATAGCACACTTAACTTCTGTTATGGTGGGAAGTGTGTCCAGGTGGTCAAGAGTTGGTAGAGCCTCTATGGCGTTGAGGGCATCATCCGCTAGTTTGGTCTCACTTGAGTAAAGCTCCAAATAGTGCTCTACCCATCTGTCCATCTGCCGTTTCTTGTCAGTGATGATTTCTCCAGTCAAGGTTTTCAATGGTGCACTTCTTTTGATCACTGGACCACAGGCTTTCTTTATTCCTTCATACATGCTTCTTATGTCTCCCTTATCACTTGCGATTTGAATGGACTCACATAACTTGATCCAATAATCATTTGCACACTGCCTGGCAGCCTTTTGCAAAAGATTTTTAAATTTAATAACACATACTAGAACAAGTCTAGACGTCTACATAAAATGCGATATGCGGGTCTAGTTACGTTATAACACGAATTTCAGAAGGGCGAGAAGTACAGAACCGTAAAGTATGGAGGGAAAAACAATATTAAGTAAACGGTTCTTGTATTAACGCGATCTTGAAATAATCTTAATTTCCCCCCTCCCCCGGAAATCCTAAAATTCTCCCCTAGGAATTCCCCACCAGTTGAGAACCATTGCTAAAGAGGATTTTTAAAAAAATAGGGGGAAATATAACATTCCTTGTCGAACAGCTCTCTTGATTTGCTGGTATTGACCTAC
Organism: Cepaea hortensis; assembly: GCA_963921405.1. Lineage (NCBI taxonomy): Eukaryota > Metazoa > Mollusca > Gastropoda > Stylommatophora > Helicidae > Cepaea > Cepaea hortensis. Next base: position 108,155,502 of record OY992882.1, read on the forward strand.
TTCGTTATCAATTTTCACATACAAATGTTGCTGTGTTATCAATTTTCATATACAAATGTTATTTCGTTATCAGTTTTCATATTTTTTTTTTTATTCGCATATCCTTTACAGGACATCGCCGTCAACAGCAGAATCTTTCAGCTGTCTGTTGATCTCTTGGCATGATTACGCTCAGTAGTTTGCCATTGCTTTCTGAGCGGCCGGCTCAGTTATCCCGCAAGACACGAGCGGGGGTCGAACCGCTCCCAGCTCTCGCCCGCTACGAGATTGCGTGATAAACGGGATTACGGAGAAAGTGTTGTAACACCTCGGCCAGAGAGACCGGCAGTTTTCATATACAGATGTTATTTCGCTATCAGTTTTCATGTACAGGTGTTATTTCGTTATCAATTTTTATATACAAATGTTATTTTGTTATCAATTTGTATATACAAATGTTATTTTGTTATCAGTTTTCATGTACAGGTGTTATTTCGTTATCAATTTTTATATACAAATGTTATTTTGTTATCAGTTTTCATTTACAGGTGTTGTTTCGTTATCAATTTTTATATACAAATGTTATTTCGTTATCAGTTTCCATGTACAGGTGTTATTTCGTTACCATCTGTATATACAAATGTTATTTCGTTATCAATTATCATATTCAAATGCTTCCAATATATGTTCTTAGAGATCTGCAAGCATCTTTACCATGTCGATGTGTCTTACTCTATCTAAAGCCTTTGTGCAGTCGATGATGCAAAGATGTAGGGCTTTGTTTACTTCCACCCGGAGCTCTTTGAACGTTCTATGCTAATACGGAGCATTTGTTGTACCATTGCCTTTTACAAGCGTTCATTTTTTGAGCTGTCGATAATGTATAATGTGAACTGCATGTTCGGAGCGATGGCGGTCGGCCTATCGCTTGGAATTGACTGGACTGCCTTTTCTGTTCATGAGTGCATTTTTATTGGAGACTCCTGGGGGTCGTCGCTGGAGCTATTGTGTTCGTGTTTTGTGTGATGCTTTCAGCGGGCCGCCCTGCCAAAAGGGACCGGGCCATATGGGATAAATCCCGGGGCAATTATGTCGATCCTCTCGACTGTTAATGCAGCAATGTGCGGCCGCTGGAGTTCTAGTGACTGTCGCTTCCATCGACGATAAACTGTATTTTCTGTGGAGGATTTTGTGCTGGCATTCTAATGTCGGCATTATGCACAGTGTACCTATGCGGGTTGTTGGCTTGTCGAGACTCCTGTCCATTCCACTTTTCACAGAGGTCAGTGAGGAGCATTTTGTGTGATATTCACTGGCACAGGAACGGAGCATAATGGGGACGACCCGATGCCGTGAAATTGGAACCGTGACTAACTAATGTATAATGGATTACAACGATGGTTTCCCCTTGGCATTAGTAGGTTTGCCAACTACCGGCTGTATTTTTAATGACTGTGCAGTGTTTGAAAATATTGTCGGTCAAAGTTTTGTATTTACCTATTATGTTTCATGAACTTTACAGAGTGTAAATACAAAACTTGGACGTGCAATATTCTCAAACACTGCACAGTCATTAAAAATACACCCTATATTTATCTCCGTTACAGCAGGTCAGCATGGCCGAAAGGATAAGAACTCGTGTTCTGAAACATCCGGTGTGCTGATGCCGAGGTAAGTGGTTCAACCCATACACCGGACAGCTGGACTAAAATGCTGATCTATCGTCCTTGACTTGGGGACGTAAATTACAAGTATCTCTGAAGCCGGAATGGGTTCGCCTGATGGCGAGGGATACTGTTAATAGGGAAAGCAAATCCACACGCAAAATTCAGTCCAGCACTACTAGTAGTAAACTACTGAACGTAAACTTGCCAAGAGATCACAACAATAAAAAATGCTGGTGTTGACTGCAATGTTCTGTAAAGAATATGCTACTAACTTTTAACTACTGGAAGTAGTGTTATGGACTACGCTTGAGTTAAAAGCGAGCGAGCACAAATAAAAAAAATTTCTTCGCTCTAGAGACGCTTGGATGCGAAAGGGTCGATTTCATTGCACCGGGTTTCATCCTATAGGGTTCAGTATCTTATCTGCAAAGCGTCGCACGGAGCACGAATTCAGAAGCACCAGATTCTCAGTCTCCGCAAAAGTTGCACTCATGAACCAAAGGACAGGGTCCAGATACGAACCCGCGACCTACGGAACGCGAGGCAGGCGACTTAATCACTTCGCCTCGAAGGCTAGCCTTTGTCTGGAAAGACGAACCCTGCAAGTCAGCAAGGAGGAAATGTATACATGTCCGCTCTTACCAACAAATGTATACATGTCCGCTCTTACCAACAAATGTATACATGTCCGCTTTTACCAACAAATGTCTGTGTCACAGAGTTCTGAGTATTTTATATAAATAGCACCACACCAAATAGCTCAGCTCCTGTCACTGGCCACAGTCTTTGTTGGTCTACGACAGCTTCTTCGGCATATATGCGGGTACCCGGTATATCTAGAGGACTATTTTACCACCCCCGCCTGGTGGACCAGCCTAATACCGCAACTTTATTTCTTGCTGAAATCGAATCCAAATGTACATCCATTTTACATTTAGATAGGCCTATTAGCCAGAGTCATTTTTTTTTTTTTAAATCCGCGCTCCAAAGTAGGTTCGAGTTCATGACTACAGGATGATACCTCCGAAGTCGGAGAGTGTCTGCGAGGTACCACCAGTCTGCACACCAATAAGCCAGACATGTGACAACGGATACTCATGCAAACCTCAGGTCCTGTATGACATCTCACTGATGTTGGACAACAGGATGTCTTCATCCGACATACAGGACTTCACGCTGGAGTTCACAGCCAGCGAACACAAGCGAGCAGCAAGCATGACTAAAGGATCAGCAGATAAGCGTGCCAGCTACTGCACCACACCGGCTCAAATATTGTGTGTGTATTCATAAATAATTGCTGATCAGACTAAACAGATCAATCAGTTAATCAAGTGTCGTCTCCACAATGAAGGTTGGCTGCAATGGATCTCCACCACTGCCTCTTGCTTTGATTGTGCGTTCTGTTAGGCTGCTGTTCATCTATCTCTTGATGTTAGCTTTACCTGCCTCTTGCTCGGTTGCCTTCAACGTTACCCTCTAGTATCGTTTTTACAAGAGGTTTATGTCTCTTAACGTGGCCGAAATATTTTATTGTCTCTGTTTTATTTCTTTTATCAGCTCTCTTTTCATTCCTAGCTTCTCTAGAACCTCTGTATGGTTTTATTTTAATAAAATACGACATATTCTTCTGTATATCCACATCTCCATGGCTTCTTTTCGATTTTCTAATTGATTGTTCATTATCCAGACTTCCACGCAATATAGAAGTACTAAACAGAACGGAGAACAGATAGTATTTCAATAATTAGATCGAATGTGTGACAATAAAAGCCCTGCTGAATTATGTAGACAAATTTATATACAAACAGTTTGCCTCCATGTGAAACTCACCTCCAGTAAGATGTACTGGTCTATCTAGAGTGTTTAACATTCAATTAAGTTAAATGTGTCAGAGTAACTGATTAATTGACATAATTGACATAATTGTGGTCTGACGCCTTGCAAGCTGAATTATTAACTTGATGTTGACATTATGTTGTGGCATGTGCGCTCCACTGGATTATGTGTTTTTCATTTCCATTTGGTGATAAGTCGTGATTATAGTAATTAAATCACATCCTCCTTTGATTACCATGTATAACTGTGTATCATAGGAGCCACGTGTTTTCTGCAAGTTGACAATAATGTGAGATTAATATTAACTTTAACATGCACTTTTGTGTGCGTGTTAACTATAAGAAATAACCCAAACCGTGATGACGACCAGAAGAACATGGTGACGACTGGAAGGATCAGCGGTAGATCAGCGGATATTATAACATCTATTACAGGAGGATAAAACAGTTCGCTGAACTCTTCTTATGGGACTTGACGTTTATATGTATAATAAACAATTAGCGTTTTAATGTTGTGTGTTAGTTCCTCGTTTTCGTTGATTTATTCAATGCATATGAATACATCGTTGATTTATTCATTGCATTTGGACTGCTTCTCAGCAGTTCTACAAATTCAATATCGCATCGTCTCACTTATTTTTAAGAGAAGTCACTTTTTGTTTTCCGTCTCGCCTTTATCGTGTTCATAATTTTCACAGTTCGCGTTTATTATATTGTTTGACGTAGTTGTATCAGTGATTATTGCTTGTATGCTGATGAAGGCTGTTGCCGCAACTTCTATTTTGTCACTTCGTGTATGGGGAGCTGCAGTAGTAAGGTTAAGTAAAGAAAATTACTCTTTTACACAGCTTTTGGCATTGTGAAGACGTCAACGATGTCGAAATAACAAGAGCGCTCGCTCGTAGGCAGAAAGCAATGGCAAACTACAGTTACCTAGAAAATCAATCTATGGTTGCTCTCAACTGGAAAGAACATGCAACAATTTTAGGCGTATTGAGCATAAGATGCTAGAAACATATTTGCATAGAACAATTACCACTCTTGACGCGACGTGGTCAGTATCACGCCGATCAACTTCACTTCCCATCACATTTCCTGGTACACATTTCATACTGGGTCGATCTGGGAACACAGGTACATTTGACAATTCGGCTCGATGTGAAACCGAAACTAAGACAAGGTCGGTCGCTTCTCACTTAAACTGAAATACTTTGGTCATATTATATTAAATGTCGCAATGGTTTAGAAAAAATTGTCACGGAAAGCATGATTTATGAGAGAGGAGACAAGGGGCGGCCAGCTAAAAGGTGGACACAAGACAAAACTGACAACTTGAGAAAGTGGGTGGGTGAGATGGGAGAATAAGAAAAGGATCGAGAAACTGTTCGGCTGGCTGCCATGAGAGCCAATAAATCCTCGTTCATGACGATGGTGGTGGTGGTGGTGGTGGTGGTGGTGGTGGTGGTGGTGGTGGTGATGAAAGTGCATTATTATGAGCCACTGTGGTATAGTGGCCAGCGCGCTAGCTCTGGATTCTCTAACAGTATTCATTCTCACCTATTGGATGTTATAAGAGTAAAGCGGTAACCATCAGTTAGGGAACACAACTGTCACTGGGAGTCAGTAAGGCCGACTGGATAAGAGCGCTAGTTCTTACACATCCGGTGTGTTGATTCCGATGGAGCGTGTTCTATCCTTACACCAGTCAGTTGGGCTAAAATGTTAACTTCTCGTCCTTGACTTGGGGACGTAAAGTACAATTACCTCTAAAGTCAAAGTCCCTGATGCATAAGCGTGTGTGGTCAGTTACACATATATCTGCGTACTTACCAGCGCTAAGGCGTTTGTGCTCTCTGTTGAGATTTCCCCAGTGTGGTCTTCGGGAGATGACAGTAACATTTATCAGGTTATATGTGTGTAACTAAGGTGATCATGTATAAAGTTAGTTGCGTATCCTTTTGTGACATTGCATTGCAATATTAAAATGACTTTTAAAAATACGGCTCGATTACCAGTTTCATTCCCATGCGACAATTTTAGAAACGCTGCATTTACTTTTCTCAGAAGGGGGTGGAGGGAGGGGAGGGGGGAGAGTGTAGAACCTAATATCCGTAATGTTTGTTTCACCTTATGTAAACGGGACTTTCCTTATCATATCAGTGCAAGAGAAACGCCGCCCGAGAATTCACTAATTGGGTAAACAAGATGTGTGCACAACAATAGACTAAACAATGGCGTGAAGTAATTAATAAGAGAAAGGAGAATGTTAAGATGTGTAGTAGTGTCATTAATAACTCAGTAGGGGGAATACTTTAGAATTTGTTTATAACCCAGAGACTTATTTCATCCGATGTCAGTGACACGTAGTTCTGAGTCACAAGGGGTTTGTGGTGTAATTCTTTTTGATTTACCATAGCAGCAGTCTGGAAATCAGAGGTGAGATATACTTGTCGGAACCTCGGTGGTTAAGACATTATGAAGGATTCGAACCCTTCAGTACTTCTTTCAATATGTTAGAATAGGGTTTAGAGATTTCGTCTCATTTAGTGAAATACTCTGAAGATATACATTGGTTATCTCCGTTTGTTTATAAAATATATATTAATTATTTTCCTTCGCTTATTATACGCATTTAATGAGAGTAACTTCTGCTACGAAGATCTATATCTTGGGTTACAGACAGTCTCTATTTTCTGTCAGGCGTATTAATTGTTACTTCAATATCCCCTTTGTCTGTCACCCATATGTAATGAGATAATCCTCTGATACGATATAATGTCGGTACTATATTATCTCCTTTGTGTATTACAATGTGCTTATTTATAATCTCCTAATACAATGTGCTTAATAGAATATTTTTTTTCGCATATCACTTACAGGACATCGCTGTCAACATCAGCATCTTTCAACTGATTGTTGATTTCTTGGCAAGATTACGCTCAGTAGTTTGCCATTGCTTTCTGAGCGACCGGCTCTAATACCCTGTAAGTTACCGACCCGGAGAGAACGGCTTCAAATTCTCGTGCATCGTCACGTTACTTACGAGAGTATACCAGATTACGGAGAAAGTCGTGTAACCTCTAGACCAGAGAGACTGGCTAATATAATATTAATTTTGCAATATTATGGGAGAGGTGAAAATAACACATAACAATGTGACGCCATCTACACCTTATAAGAGGTATCACCAGGTCATTGTGTGAATATTGTCATTTGTTTAGATGCGCCCAGTGAACTAATCGTTTGGGGCATCTGCTGGTGGTGGATGGTTGGGACACTAATTGCATGAATAGGATGGGAAATGCCTTATAGGCATAAGATGTTGGTTACATATAGTATATATCTATGGGTGGATATTCATCACATCAAATAATTGGAACGACAACACGCAGCATACAAGGATCTGGCTAATCTACACCTGAAAAGTAATACAGTCCCCAATTTTCGTATGATGGTAGGTATATGTTTGATGTTCTTGTCTTTTCAATTAGGTGGTGGTTTTATGGTGTGCCCAAACCGGGTACATGAGTATCATGAATGTTGAAGTCATTTGTGAATGTGGGGGGGGGGGGGGGTCTCACCTTCTTACTGTAGTGAAGAGTAGAGGACCATTTATCAGCATTTACCACTCAGAGCTCAACTGTACCACCCAAGCCTCTTGACAGATGAGTACCAAACAAACAATCCAAAGCTACCAATGGCCAACATTTCTACTCAAAGAATATGATATTCCCTATAACAGGAACTAAAGACACACTTAGATATCACTCACTCGGTTAAGCCAGAGACTAGAATCGACAGCGCACGTTGTAGATGATGGACCATACTGATATGTCTTATTGTAATTTATGGACAATGATGCATTGTGTTATTATTAGTTGCGTACATTATGAATGCCCTTTGTGCATATCATACGAGTCATGCATTATAATCTTTTAACTTTACCAGGGAGTTAATGAATTATTTGGCATAGTTATGTGTTTGTGACTGTGTTAAGTATTAAAGCGATAGTGCGACATCGTTATCTGGAGGCTGCTGATCAGGAGAGCTGTGTTGCAGGGATTCTACTCGTCTTCAGCTAATAAGATTGAGCACTCTCCTCTCTTAAAGCAGTGCCTTTCCTGTGCTCTCTTGGCCTTCTACTACATTAGTGGAATCCAACCGGATGTGTATGATCCAATACTAGGGAGTCTCTCGAGCCATTTCTGATTTTCAGTTAGTAGTCAGCAATATTAATTTGGGGATGTCTATCTCCCATCTCTTGAACGATTTTCTTCGTAACCCCGTTTATTCACGTGGGGTAACGTAGCGCGCGAGAATTGGTAGAGGTTCTCGCCGCGTTGGCAACTTACGGGTTAAGTGAGCCGGCCGCTCAGAAAAGAAAGCAATGGCAAATAACTGAGCGTAATATTGCCAAGAAATCAACGTCAGTGGTAAAATGCTGGTGTTGACAGCGATGTCCTGTAAAGGATATGCGAAAAACATATCCCATCTCAACTTAATATACCACATCTTTACAGGGCGTAGCATTCAACTCTAGCATTGTTTTGCTGTTTGTAATTCTTGGGTAAGTTTACGTTCAGTAGTATGCCATTTGGTCTCCAAATTAACACCACAAAAACAAAGACTATTGATCTTACCAACAGTTCAGATGACACCAAATTGAACAGCTACGTTCTTGAAAAAGTCAACAGCTTCACATACCTAGGAAGCAAAATGACATCTACAGGGGACTCAACACCAGAAATATCATCTAGAATCGCACTGGCATCTAGTGCCTTCAATAAACTGTCAAACATCTGGAAGTCAAAGACACTCAGCAAACACACAAAACTTAAAATCTTCAACTCTTGTGTGATTCCAGTGTTAACGTATGGATGTGAAAGTTGGAAATCAACTGTAGCTTTAGATAAAAAATTAGACAATTTTGAGAACAAATGTCTTAGAAGACTTCTAAACATCCACTGGACAGACTTCAGAACCAATTCGCAAATAAGACAAGAGACTAAGCAAGATACAGTATCCAATTTTATAAGAAGACGCCGTTGGAACTACATCGGCCATGTACTCAGAATGGACAAGACAAGACCAAGCCCTCATATGGTCACCGGTAGGGAAAAGAAAACGGGGAAGACCAAGAGAGACCCTGCGTAGAACCATCATTAGAGAAGGCTCATTCAATGGCCAAGTAAATATCCAAGATCTACAACAGGTAGCAGCGAACCGCCAGACATGGAGAGACAGGACTTCTGCCCTATGCGCCGCCTTAGGCTCAAGAGGAAAGACTAACTAACTAAGTATGCCATTGCTTTCTGAACGACCCGCGCACATATAATTGAATTGAACACCAACGCAAGACGGTCTGCTTCCAAATCGCCGGCAGCCGTGTTTGGAACGCGGCATGCGGGATTACGAATTGCATTTGTAACCTATTCGCCACAGAGCCGTCTCAGATCCTGTATAAGGCAAACAAATAACTGCCACTTCTACCGATGATATTTCCGGTCGTCACAATGTTCTCCAATGCTTCTCTTCTCATTACATAGCTACATAATACTTTGTCTGTTTCTTATCATCATCATCAGCATCCCCACCATCATCATGTGCCATGCCGATCAGCGTTGGCCGTCAAGGTTCTCCATCTCACACGATCATCAGTCTTGGATCAAGGTCTGTGTTCTTGGTTTCTTATGCTATATCGCCAATCCATCAAGAAATTTATCCCTTTGCCATTGCTCTTGCTATTTTCCCATTAACTTTGTCAGTTGTAACCAAATTTTCAACATTAATTTTCTTCCAAATGTTCCCAACAATTCTTGGCTGTCTACGTCTAATTTCTATAACCAATTAACACATTTCTTTTCTTTCGTGTAGGACTAACTCATTAATTTTTCTGTCCGTTCATTGTATTCTTTGTCCAGCACCCCGCCCCCTCCCCAATTCCCCCCCCCCCTCCCCAACAGAACCACATAATAGCCAAAGCAAAGGCAGCATTTCACAAGATGACGAATACTCTCTGCAATATATCTTCAGCAAACGATATGAGATAAATAGTTTTAAAGAGCTATATTCGAGCCAATCCTAATGTGCGGCAGCGAATCATGGACAATTAGCAGACTAGTAAGGAATTATGGAAAAACTGAGATGTTTTACAGAATGTGAGAACACCGTGACCGGATAAAAGGAGTGATGAAGATACCTTGAAATAAGTTAACCCACAAAAAGGACTGGTTATTCGCACCAAAAGACAGTCCACATTCTTTGGGCTTGTCGTGAGAAGGGGGCAGCTGGAGTACGTCAGGATAACAGGAAAGTTTGAAGAAAATAGGAGTTTGAGAAACAGGGGGTGACAGAGAGAGAAGATGCTCAAAAGTGTAACATCACCGCATTGAACACCGGCATCATAAATGATTGGCAATACGCGAGACCGAAAGCTGTGGACAGACATTATATCCAACGTCACACGGCATAGACCAGTGGTTCTCAACCGGTGGGGAATTCCCCCAGGGGGGAATTTTAAGGTTTCCCGGGCGGGGGGGGGGGGAATTAAGATGATTTCAGATCGCGTTAGTACAAGAACCGATTACTTGATATTGTTTTTCCCTTCATACTGTACGGTTCCGTACGTCTCACCCTTCTAAAATTCATTTTATAAAGTAGACCAACACATCACGTTTTATGTGGACGTCTAGACTTGTTTTAGTATGTGCTATTAAATTTAGCTTCCATTATTACGTATACTGTGTAAGGGTGGGGGAGGGATTTCTAGGTAGGAAATACAAAGGGGGGGGGGGGTGACGTTCTGAAAATATGGTGAAGAGGGGCATAGGATAAATTTTTAGGTAGGAAATACGCAAAGGGGAGGGGGGAGGGTGACGTTCTGAAAATATGGTGAAGGGGGGCACGGGCCAAAAAAGGTTGAGAACCACTGGCATAGACTATAAAGAGAGAAGTTTTTCAGTGTGTCTGCTTATTGTCCAACAGCATGGATTCTGTATAACAACGTCAACGCCCTTTCTTGGACGATTTGACAGCAGACCGTCCTGCGTTGATGTTCATAAAATTGTATGAGCGCCGATCGTTCAGAAAGCAACGGCAAACTACTGAACGTAGTTTGAACGTAAACTTGCCAAGAAATCATAAACTCTAAACATGATGGGGTTGATGGCAACGCCCTGTAAAGGATATGCAACTAAATAGACTTTCACTAGGCTCTTCCAGGCAACCAAAGAAGTATAGTAGTATTTTTTTTTTGTTCGCATAGCCTTTACAGGACATCGCTGTCAACATCAGCATCTTTCAGTAGTGTAGTCAACCAAAAACAGAACTTGTGTTGTCGACCGCTATACGCGGAGTGAGGAAGGGATCCGAGCACGTATTGACTGAATGGTCTGATTGTGCAGTGATGATAATCTAACGTCTAACTAATTAACCAATTAAGTAACTAGGCAATAGTTGTTACCCCGGCCGTCCAGTATCAACCACTTTCCTTCCCTCACAAGAAAACTGACCTAAAGGAAATCAGGTTCACGCATGCGCCAAGTTTGTGTATCGAATGGCAGCAGAAGTTTGAAACGACACGCACATTCACATTCCCACGGATTAAACCCTGTAAACACGGAACTTAAATTGATTCTCTGTTTTCATCTGGATATCGTTTACATTAATGTGTACCTCTAATAGTTCTTGTGGTACTTTTTCAGAGCAGGGATTATTTTATGACGGTAAAATATTTGTTTTTGGGGAGGTAGCACATCGGATAGTGTCTGTCCTCCTCGTCTCCCCTGTGTCGTGAAAAAAGTTGTCCGAGATTCTACACGGAGACAGCACTAATGATTCCCTGTGAATAAAGTGGTCGTTAAAGAAGAAAATGCCAGATAACTGGAAAAGGATTCTATCATGATTAGAAATACGCAGCTGCCCCCGTCTAAGAGTCTGGGGCCGCCGGATAAAATTCATGAATTTCACTGGACTAAACAAGTTCGGGAGACGGTGGCTTCGGCCTTTCACGATGACCTGCCTGTTTCTATAGAAGGGGGCGCCGACAACGGCCAGTTTTGTCTTGTCGGACACATTCGAGTCGACAAGATTAATTATCATGGAGGCAGGCTGAATGCAGGTGACATCATTCTGGAAATTCAGGGACAAAAGATATCTGGCTATACCCAGAGAGATGCTACTCTGTGGTTGAAGCAAGTCAGCCAAAATGGGGCACCAGTTATGATAAAAACAGTGCCATCAACAGGTAAGCGAACTTCCTTGCTTTGTGCGTTGTGATTTACATGTCTTACTATTGTCTTCTGCCCGGCATTTATGATGTTTAAGATGCATCATGTTATGTGAACGAATATTAGTATTACCATATTATACTTCTGGTATATTTACATCTAATATTCATTGTAGTATTTAAAACAGTTCACTTTATTTAGCCTTATATAAAAAATGTGCTGAAATGTTATTTATACTTAATGAAAATATTTAAATGTATTTTCAAGATATAATCATATATATACATTAAATAATTATTGTCCAATATAAGTATTTTAAAGTATTGTCTAAAGCAAACAAATTATTATTAATTATTAATGCTAAGCAATGCACATGTAATAAAATAAACTATTATTGCCCTTTCATGTCAAGCAATATGTGGTGTAATATTATTATTATTATTATTATATTATTATTATATATCTTACATTTGATGTAAGCATAACAAACAAACCTGGATATGTAGCAAAGTATGTTTAATACAAAATAATACATGGTTTACTTGTTGCTTCTGAATGTAATGCACATATTCATCGTAGCATCTGCTATGAAATCTAGGACTATAGGTGTTATTGAATGTATTCATTTTGCAGTGATTTACACATATGAAAAACATTTTCAGAATAAACAAACACACATTAAATGTAGATTTAAATACCACTTTATGTAATTTTCATATTTTTCATATAAAATAATCTCCAGAATATGAAAAAAATATTAACATCCGTAAATAAAAATAGCACATTAATACATTATATATATTAAAAACTATTATATTATGTAGAAACCTGAACAGCGATTGGAAAGCTTAATGTAAGCTTTGGAGCTGTGGATGTAGAGAAGAATATGCTGTATGTCATTAAACAAAAACAATCAAATACAGAGGTTCTAGAGAGGCTGGGAAAGAAAATGTTAGTTGATAAATGAAATAAAAAAAGAGACAAGTTAAATATTTTGGTCACATTAAAAGACATAGCACTCTTGTAAAAACCGTACTGGAGAGAAGAATTGAAGGGAGGTGAGCAAGAGGTAGACAGCGATACAAGTGGTAAGATAACATCAAGAGACAGACGAACAGCAGTTGTGTCTGAGTGTACAACTAGAGTAACAGAGAATGTTGGAAATCCACTGCAGCCAACCTTAGTTGTCGAGATGGTATCTGAATTGATTGATAGATATTTTTGATGTTTTTGACACTGAGTTATTAAACAGTATTAATATTTGTTCTGTCCTAGGTAGTTGTTAATTTAAAGTAATAATTGCTTAGGTCAAAATCAGTTAACATTGTATGGGACAGATTTAAAGTAATAATTGCTTAGGTCAAAATCAGTTAACATTGTATGGGACAGGAAATGAAGTAACAAATGGGATGCTGGGTTTAAAACAACAGCTGTCTGAAGCAGAACACAAAGTAATAAATTGGGTACAGTGGGTTGATAATAACACATTTTGTGGGACACAGAAGCTCCTTTTACTAGATAAACTGGCAGACTTATAAATATTATAGTATATCCAATTGTTTCTCTTTAAATGTTTCCTGTCTTCCTGAGTAAGCTACAGTTGTTAATACAGTTATTAACTTTTTGTTTTATTATTGCAGGGTCTCTGCCAAAGGAACTAGGTGCTTTTCTGATCACAAGATTTAAAAAAGGATCTGTAGATCATGATTTGCAACAGATTATACGAGATAATCTGTATATGCGAACAGTACCATGTAAGTAGATACTTTTAAGTTTTTGAAAACAAAAATAAAAGTATTCTTAAGTAACCAACCACTCTATTCTTCCACTGATATAATCTCTTCATCAAGACTATTAATGACACTCATTAAAAAGGTTTAAGAATCAAGATTTGTGCCCTGCTGATGAAGAACGTATTTAAGATCCTAGTTATTAAAGTTTCCCTGTAATTTTGTAAAAAATGTGTTCACAAAGGAGCTTGTAATTTCATCTGACAGAAACAGTTATTATTTGGCCTGGTCATCAAAAGAATAATTGGAACACATTGTCACATACACACACACACAGGCACACAATTGTCTAGGATCATTGTATGGAAAGATTTGAATAGATAAAGTAATAAACTTCACAAGGGAACTAGGGTGTAGAGATATGTGGTAGTCAAGACCTGTTAGGAAATCATTTGAACAAATTGTTGTACATACCATCAAAGAATTAGCAGCACTCTACAGAGATTTTTCATATTGTTCAGTAAAGGAGACTGTGAAATAAATTGAAAAAAGTAAATACACTGGGCTAACATACAGTCGTCATCATCATCAAGTGCCATGTCAGCTGGTGTAGGCGTTCAAGTCTCTCCACAGATCCCGGTCTTTGGTGTTCTGGATCAACTCTGCTGCTGATACTGTCCATGCCACCGTCTCAGTCCATCCAGCATCATTTCTTATGGTCGGCCTCTGCTTCTCTTCCCCTCGATCTTTCCAGTCACCACAATGTTCTCCAATGCCTTTCTTCGAATCACATGACCAAAGAAAATTGTTTATCTCTTTCTTATTGTTTTATATAATGTTCTAGTTAGTTAATGTTAGTTAATCTGGCAGTCCAAGGAATTCGCAACATTTGCTTAGGAACCACATCTCTGTTGCTTCCTAGTTCTTCCTAATTTGTTTGTTTACATTCCAAGATTCGCTGCCATACAGCAAAACAGATTCTATATAGCACTTCAGCACTCTCTTCCTTACATTCATTGATAGTGACTTATTGTATAAGATACACATTTTCTGAAATACTTCTTTTGCTTGCCCTATTTTGTTCTTAATCTCTGTTTTGCATCTTCTGTCTGATGTTATAAATGTCTCTAAGTATTTAAAATTATCTACTTGATTGTTCCCTTCTATTTCCATTTCACATTTTGGTGTCACTTTTTTCTTTGATGTCACCATTGTTACTGTTTTCTTGATATTTAAGGAGAGTCCTGTCTTTTGCATTATCCACCACCAATACTGTATCATCTGCATAGCGTATATTGTTTATATTTTAACCTCTGATTAGTATTCCTGTCTTCTCTTTGATCTCTCTCATTATTACTTCACTATAGAGGGAGAAGAGAAGCTGTGACAAAACACAACCCTATCGTACTCCTAGCTTTATTTGTTCATAACTGTCCTCTTTATTTCATATTTTAATTACTGCTACTTGATTCCAGTAAATATTTTTTATTCTTCTTCTTCTTCTTCGTCTGCGTTCATCCAGAGGTTTTTTTTCTGGACGTGATTGCGTTGTGCCTGTTTACAGCACAGCTGCGCTCTTGCGCCATTAGGCCGACACATCTGACTTCTGTGGGCATTTGTTGACCGGGTTAACCTTCCTGGGTTTTATTATTCTATCTTCCAACATTTTAATTAGTTCATCATGTTTTACTTTATTGAATGCCTTGGTTTAATCTATGAAGCACAAATATATGTATTTCTGTGTCTCTATTGATCTTTCTATTAGTGTTCACAATGTATATATTGCACTGACTGTACCCTTTTCTTCCACAACTCTATCCTGTTCTTTGTCAATTTCCATTTTTATTTTCTTGTTCTTCTCATTATAATTCTGAGTAGAAGCTTATTGATATGGTTTATGAGGTTAATTGTACAAAAGTCTTCACATTCAATTGCTCCTGGTCTTTTTGGTATAACTATAAATAACAGATTTCAGCATATCACTCGGTAAATATCCACTGTGTGTAAATATCATTCAACATTTTGTTTAATACATCTACTCCAAATTCTCCCAATACTTCTAATTCTTCTATTGTGATTTCATCTGACCCAGCTGTTTTTCCTTTTGTGACAGTGAGAAAAGAAGAGGAAGAAGAGAGAGGAGGGAGGGAGGAGAGAGAGAAGAGAAAGAAAAGAATTATGAGGGAAATGATATAAGATAAGTGTGAAGCCTAAAAGTTCGTTCCTCAGTCGAACTCTGCCTACTACACACTACCTTTGATAGTAAAGAAAGATGAAGAGAGAGAAGGAGAAAAAGAGGATGAGAGTGAGGGATACGACATGTAGGTTCGTGTCTCCGCGTTGAGAACAATAGTTAATTACTATTGCACCATCAATGTCTCGTGGTGTGTGTTATTAGGTTATAGAAGAGATGTACAGCCTCACAAAGTCTCTAAGCTACTCTACTTATATTACTTCAGACTGACAAGTCGAAATAAAAGACAACTCAATCATATATTTATTTCCTTCTTGAACAATAACAGAGTGACAATCTACAACATAATCGCATAGAGTAATCAGTACATGCATTGCAGACACATAATGCATATTGAACTGTAATAATACGATGCTGCATTACCTCACAAGGGAGAGATAGATAATATAATAAACTATGCAACCAGATGTTAGGGAAATACTACCTACAATCACCTACTAACTGCATGAAGCAAAGAACTAAAGCTAGGATCTCCACCGGCCTTTGTTTCGTAACTATCTTTCCGTAGGCTTATTAGTAGTACATGTATTCAGCCCAAATACCCATTGATCCACAGATTGATCCATCAATCCATATACCCAGGGATTATTTTGTTCAGATGGATATCTGTTTAGTCACGTATGCCCGGTATGCTTGGGCAACTCCATTTTACCCAGACAATGTATTCAACTTCTGCCGCCCAGTGGGTTTTCTGGTCGTCCTTCTGGGTTTCATTTGTCTCTGCCCAATCAATCGCTTGTCGTGGATCCCACTTGACCTTATTGTCCTATCTGACCTTTAGTCTCCTGCGTGGTTCCAACCGCAGTGTCCCTGGCTATGGTCGTGCTGTTTGACGTTTAGCCATCTACTGCAACTAACGAGCGGTCTCCTTAGCTGGCGGTCCTCTTAACTCAAGTGGCTTTCTTGCACTTTAACGACCCTCGGACTCTGCGTGTCTTTCCCTTCTTTGGCTTATCTGCCTTGGGTAGGTTCCGTTCACAGATCCTTAGTCGCTCTCACTCCTATCAGTGATTCAGACGAATTCTATCATGGGCGCTTGTCCGTCTTCCTTCACTTCCTCCTCCTACAGATACTATACAGACTTGGGCACGGATTAGCCACAATTTCTGAAGTCCTGTTACTTTGTTCCTTGGGCTGCCCCAAGAGGGCTCAGGCCCCCGCCGCTCCCGGAGTCCACTATTAACTGTCCTCTCTCCTGCTCGACTCTCTTCTCCAACTCTCTGGATCCCAAAGTATATATAACTTCTCGAGTTGGCGCCTTTCTTGAATCACGTGACAATGCTTCTCCTTGTCCTGAAGGGCTACCCAATCAGCATACAGCGCGCAGCTGGGTTGATCTGCATGTTTAATTTGCATCTAATTATTAATCCAACTCCCTTCACCCCAATACGACCTTGTTTTTGAGTTCATAGTCCTTGTTTGAGTTCATGCTCCTTGAAGTAGATTTCTCAGCTCAAGCACGTTCCCACTGCCATAAATCTGCCAGCCTACGGTACCTATTTTGGTCTCTAGAGACAGCCTTCGTTTATTTCAGATCTTGGATGCACCTATAAACTATGTGGCCTGTGTTGTTTTCTGACAGCTCGAACCTAAAGTATACATTACATCTGGCATTGCCTGACCCTGAGAAAGCTACAGAACAACGAAAGTTGAGGTAGAGTTTTAGGAAACCGAAACAATTCGGGTTCAGAGCTTGACCTTTCATGCTGTTTAAAAATATCTTGGCCGATGAACTTAGATACTTCCAAATTCCACTACTGGTTTTGGTGACATCACTATCTAGTGCCTTGTTATCCCATTTTGTGTCGCATCAGGCGTTCACACTTTCTTCATATGTTTGACAGCGTCGACTTCTTCTTTTAGAATAGGTGGACCTTCTAAGTTACTTTCTTCTGTTAATTCTTCCCTTTCTCCATCATATAATTCTCTTATATACTCATTCCACCTCTTCATTATAGCCTCTTCCTCCATTAATATCTTTCCTGTTTTTTTTTAAATTTCAAACACCCTGTATTTACTCTTATTTTCCTTCCCTTGAGCTCACTAATTTGTCTGCATATTTTTTGTAACTAATACAATTTAATTCAGTTTTTTGCACGGCTCATTTAACCAACTTTCTTTTGCCTTCACACATTTATATCATACTAGCTGACCCGGCCCGGCTTCGCCCAGTCCCTGGCGGGAATCAATCTATCTATCTATCTATCTATCTATCTATCTATCTATCTATCTATCTATCTATCTATCTATCTATCTATCTGCTTGTTTGTTTGTCTGTCTGTCTGTCTGCCTGTCTGACCCAGCCCGGCTTCGCCCAGCTCCTGGTGGGGAGCATCTAATTTAATTCATATAAGTAGTCATATAAGCTCCCGTTCCCGACTGTCTGTCTGTCTATCTGCCTGTCTGTCTGTCTGACCCGGCCCGGCTTCACCCAGTCCCTGGTGGGGAGCATCTCATTTAATTCATATAAGTAGTCATATAAGCTCCCATTCTCGACTATCTATCTGTCTGTCTGTCTGTCAGACCCGGCCCGGCTTCGCCCAATCCCTGATAGGGAGTATCTCATTTAATTCATATAAGTTCCCGTTCCCCACTGTCTGTCTGTCTGCCTGACGGCCCGGCTGTCTGTCTGTCTGTCTGTCTGTCTGCCCGCCCATCTGTCCGTCTCTCCCTCCGTCTATCCCACCCTCTCTATCTATCTATCTTTCTATCTATCTATCTATCTATAGCCAGGGGACGTAACCTAAGATATAGCAATGCTACTAAAAGTTATGTCCCTTTATATAATTTTTCTTATGTTAAGTCATGTAATTTTAATATTAAATTTTAGTAAGTAAATAGCTGATTTACACTTTAAAAAAAAACTATGACGGTTGCACAGGAATGATAGGAAAACATGTAGAAAATGTCATCTCAATCAGACCGTTCGCGAACGCATAAAGAACGGACCCCCCCCCCCCCCCCCCCCCCACCCACCCACACACACACACACACACACACTTTTTTTTTTATAGATTTCTTTATTTATCTTATCATACTCTTGTTTGTCATTTTTACTTTTTTTTTTTGTCCATCAACCTTTCTTCAGTCATTCATTTTTTGCTTAGCTTTTTGGCTTCACTCCGGTACTATATTTAGCTTGTTTGGTTAATCGAGTCCCTTAACATTTCCCATTGTTCATTTATGCTCTGCACCCCTCACACTGAAGTGCCAGTTATTCCTCCATATGCTTTTATCCCTATACCTCTTTCTTCCATGAATGCTACCGATTATACTAGTTTTTAATCAGTTCATGACATTACCAAAGAATGTTAGCTGGTTCCTCCTAGTTGTCACAAGTTTTTCTTTTGTGACTTGAAACCTATCGGAACATGTTCATTACTCATTCTAGCGGTCCATGATATTCATATTTTTCTTCTGCAAAGTTACATTTCTGTGCCTTAAATAAATTGAAACATATTACTTTAAAAAATATGAGATTGTGGGGGGACAATTGACAAATTACTTCTATCAACAACTACATTACAACTTGACATGAAAGTAGGGTGTTGTAGAGTCTCCTGTTCAGTAGATGTGATTGTTTCTAGAAAATAGTTATCCTAGTTAATAGAAGAGTATAATGTACTGCAACATGAAAGGTTTAAGTGATGTAGATTACAAAACTAAGTGTAAAGCCAGATTAAGTATTTTGGAATATCTGCAAGAAAATATTTACAGAAAAGATAGTAATTTTGGGAACAGGAAAATCCATGTGTAGATTAAAATGCACAATTCATGTTCATAGAATTGCAATTTTTAGCTTGAACTTGATTTCTCGCCCTACCTCACTGTAGATTACGCACCTGCTTAAATGAATGATACAATACAGAGTGCACATTTATATTGTTCTACTTCATGTTTTTTCTTCTCTTTACTGTTGTTGTTGTTCGTTTTCTTCTTCTCTCCTCCTCCTCCTCCTTCTTTTTCATTCATTTTCATTCTTCTTCCTCTTCCTCGCTCTCCTCTATCTCTTCTCCTCCTCACTCTCCTTTAATCCTCCATCTCACTCTCCTCTAATCCTCCATTCTTCTTCTTCTTCCTCTGCATCTCCTTCCTGATATCATCATCATGTGTATCATGGTTTTTATAAATATATTTAAATGTCTCATAGTTTATTCTTCTAGATTTCCAAGGTATATCTTTCAGTGCTTTCAGTTTTATGTTTACTATTTAATTACAAATTCAGTACAAGAGATGTAATAATGAAATCATGTGTGAACAATGTGCCCAATGCTCAACCCTTGGAAATTAATGTTTATCTGTTCATTCATTCCTTAGCATTTCACTCCCTGACAGTATAAACTGCTGTAGGGCTGACTTTCCCATTTCACTTTTGTACTTTGAGGTTTAAAATAATGTCAGTGTTGCACGTCCTTTGCAGAATAGTTCGATCAACTCCAGGTTGATCTCCTGGGCAATTTTACATTCAGTAGTTTGCCATTTATAGCTAAATGAGAAGTCAAAGTTTAAGTTCAGCTTAATGCTGGTGTAGGTCATCAGCAGTTACTGGAAGTTTAAGATCTCTTAATCCTTTCGACTTCATCGACTACTTCAAGGTAACCAAAGAAAACAAGGATAAGATGGACATAGATTTGAAGTTCCAGGATTTCGATTTTACAGAATTTGATGTCTTCATTCATATTCAATCAGGTGCTGTCTCCACAATGAAAGTTGGCTGCAATGGATCTCCAACACTGTTTGATTCTTTTACCTTGATTGTACATTCTGTCAGATTGATGTTCGTCCATCTCTTGATGTTATCTTCCCTCTTGTATCATTGTCTACCTGTTGCTCATTTGCCTTCAACCTTACCCTCCAGTATGGTTTTTATAAGAGTGTTATGTCTTTTAGCGTGGCCAAAATATTTCACTTGTCTCTTTTTTATTTCTTTTATCAGCTCTCTTTTCATTCCCAGTTATTCTAGAACCTCTGTATTTGATTGTTTTTGTTTCCATGAAATACGACATAGTCATCTGTATATCCACATCTTCAGGGCCTCTGTTCGACTTTCTAGTTGCTTGTTCAATGTTCCGGCTTCTGCGCCTTACACTAGCTTTGAATATACGCAGCATTTGACAATTCTCACTTTTAATGCGTTGTTAATCTCTCTAGATGTTAATACTGATTTTATGATCTTGAAAGTATTTTTGGCTATTCATATTCTCTTTTTGATTTCTATTTCACTTCTGCCATCATCTATCATTACATGTCCAAGATAGGAGAGACTTGTTACTTGTTCTAGTATCTCCCAGTTTACTGTGATGTTCCACAGCTAATTCTCATAGTTTTTGTGTTTTGGATGTTAATGTGTAAGCCACATTCTGCACTATGCCTATTTAATTGTTCCATTAGGATTTGTAATTCTTGCTCGCTTTCTGCTTCACTAACAAGTAAAAGTTAACAGAATCAAACATTTCATCATAATTAATGAGGAAGGAATGTTTCAATGTATTCAAGCAAACTTTTAATATAGAAAATAATGGAATTCATATTTTCAATTGTGATCCTGAATGTAGGTACAACTCGTTTGCCAAAAGCTGGAGAGATTAACGGTGTAGACTACAACTTCCTCACTGTTGAAGAATTTCAACAGTTAGAGAAATCAGGTGACCTGCTAGAAAGTGGTGTATTTGATGGTAAGTTTCATAAATCACATATGTGTGTTTTGTTTTCTCCTGGTGATGTAGATGTTGATAGCTTTTATCGTTTTCCATTGTTACAACTGTTTAATTTTACCGTTATGAATGAAGGGTTAGTAAATATTTACTGCAAGTTTGAATGAATGCCAAAACCTTAAATGCAAACTTCCAAGATAAAATTAACTAACTTCGTTAAGCATTATTTATAAAAGACAAAAGACAAAGGAAACCATTCCCAATCTAGAAATTAGAAACTGTACCCATACTTGATGTAAACCCACTACCTCCAGCTGATACTGCTGGCTCTCTGAAGAATCACGTGTCGACTTCTGTTTCTTCTGCAATCAACATTTGCTATGAGTCTATTCTGAAATTTGTCACAAACAATAGTTTTCCTGAGGTCTTACACTGGTCCCCCAAATGTTTTCTTGAAGTCTATACTAATTGTGTTTGTTTTTGCATAGTATCCTTATTTGAAGCCAAATGTCTAGTCTAGATTAACTTTGTTTTTATGCATAGTAATGTTGATAGAAACTCTGATCTTTGGTCATCCTTCAGCTCAAGTCCTGCTAGGATGACCTTTTGTATCTTCACAATTTGTATATGGATAGTATTGCTGTTTCTGGAGCAGTTCTTCTTCTTTCGTTCGCTTGAAATATGTCTATATCTGCAATGTCGTCTCTTGCATGAATTGAACTGTTTTTTTCAGTTCACACAGTGGTCCATAGAGTTTATCTTCCACTGTCGTCTTTCTAGGCCAGAAGGTTTGCCTAGATATGTTATATTTTGGGCAGTCTTGGAGTATGTGCTCTGCTGTCTGCGACGCCAATCCACATGTGCACATGGCTGTTTCACCAATCTTGAATTTTGTATACATGTGGTTGCGTAATCTATTGTGTCCTGTTCTGAGGCGCAGAATAATGACTTGTTCTGGTCTGTCCATAATGTGGTAGTCATCTTGAGCAGGTTTTGGTGGCTTTCTGACTGATTTGATCATTCTTTTCTTTTGGTGGTATGTAACGGGCACATCAGGCTGTTCCTCTTTGGCTCCTTCCTTAGCCAATTGATCAGCTCTGTCGTTTCCGGGTACTCCACAGTGGGATGGTATCCACTGTATGGTGACTTTATGCTGACTGCTAAGTTCAGAAAGTAGTGTCCTTAGTACTGGCAATTTCCCAGAGAGGAGCGCCTCGAGTACTGATTTTGCATCTGTTAGTAGCACCACAGGTTGTGTACCATTGCTGTTATTTAGTAATTTCTCTGTTGCTATCTTGATTGCCTCAATTTCGGCATCATAGTTATGGCAGTACTTTCCTGTCGGTACTCTGGCTGTGTCCCTAGTATTATTTGGGTATTCTATGTACACTCCCGCTCCTCCATTTCGAACAGCATTTTGTGCTGACCCATCTGTGTAGACTCGGATCCAGAGGTCCTGTGGGTATTCTTCATCAAGGAAGCTGAGGGTGGCTGTTCTGCGCTGCACACTGTTCTGTTCTTCCTTGTCAAATATTCCTCTCACTTTTGTCTGGATTTGTAATGATAGTCTATGCTCATCTTTCCATGGAGTTCGCTCTGGAATAGTTGTTAGGGGGATACCAACTGTGGGCAGATCAGTGGTTTCTCTGCAGAGTCGTTTGGCCTGGTGGATAAAACTACTTCTTTTCAACCGCCCCATAGCTAGGTTTTCAAATCTGTTCTTCATAGGGTGGCCTGGCAAGCTGAGGAACTTTTCTGCTTGTATTAGCGTTTTCGTATCTCTGCGCTCACTCAGTGCCTGTGTCCTCCCCATCTTCTCCATTTCCACTATAGGGGTTGATCTCATCCCTCCTGTGGTGACTCTAAGTGCTTGATTTTGCACCTTGTCCAGCTCTTGTAGTGTGGTATTTGATGCTGAACACCACGCAGTTGACCCATATTCCAGGTGTGGTCGTATGCTCTGTTGGTAAACTTTGCTAAGTATTTTCGTACTGGCTCCCCATGTGGTTCCACTTAGCTTTCTCAGGATGGCTATTTTCCTTCTGGCTTTTGCTACTGCTTTGTTGATGTGCTTTCTCCATGTCAGCTTGCCATCAAATGTTACTCCAAGGTATGTTGGTTCTTTATCTTCTCTTAGGGGTGTTCCATTTATCTGGATGATCCCTGCCTTTTGTTTTGGAGAGAGGGTAAATAGGGTGGTGCTGCACTTGTCAGTGTTTATGCTGACACACCATCTATTTGCCCATGCAGCAAATGTATCTACAGCTCTTTGTAGCAATCTGGTGGCCACTGATGCATATTCATTTGTGCTCCATAGAACCAGGTCATCGGCGTACATTGCCGCTTTAATTCCATGCGGTAGGTGAGCAACAAGATCATTGATGAAGATTAGAAAAAGTGTGGGGGACAAGACTCCGCCCTGGGGGACACCGTGACGCAGTAGTACTTTCTTGCTCTTGAGTCCGTCTATCTGTACTCGGGCTCTTCTGTTGTGCAGGTATGCTTTCACCCATTTGTACATTCTTCCATTGACTTTGCAGTTTCTCAGTTTCTTCATCAGACCTTCTTTCCAGACTTTGTCAAAGGCTTTCTTCAGATCTATCCATGCCGCAAGCACCAGCTTCTTCTCTTGGAATGCATCCTCAATTTCTTGAGAGAGGTAGGTTGTCTGATCTTCCGTAGAGTAGCACTGCCTAAAGCCAGCCTGCTGTGGCACAAGGATGTTTTTACTTTCAATGTACCACTGCAGTCTGTGATTGATGATGCGCTCCAGTGTTTTGCAGAGACAGCTGGTGAGGCTAATTGGTCTGTAGCTAGAGGCAATGGAACCATCTTTCCCTGATTTTAGGAGGGGTATCATGATTGCTTCTCTCCAGGCTTGTGGAACACTGCCTAAGGTCCAGCTGTTATTGAAGATCTGCAACAGCTTTGTTTTGGCCTCTGTTCCTAGGTTCCTGATCATTTCATTGGAGATACCATCAGCTCCTGGTGACTTTCTCATTTTCAGTTTTGATATGGCTAGCTCCAGTTCTCTGATTGTGATGGGTGCCTCCAGAACCTCATGTACTATTTCCTTCTGTCCTGTATGTTGTCGTTTCTCTCGAATCTCTTGTTGTTTCTCTGGACTAATTTTGATATTGCTATCTTGTGCGAACGAGTCCGCAAAATGGTCAGCTGCTTGCTTTCTTGTTAAGATTTTTCCATCTTTATATAGTGCAATTTTTGAGTTTCTCCCTGTGCCCTCGTCATTAAGCTGTTTTATTAGCTTCCACAATTTCCTTGTGTCTCTTTCAAAGTTCAGAGACTCCGTTTTCTCCTGCCAGCTTTTCCGTCTAGCCTGCAGCTTGGCCCTTTGAAATTTGGCTTTTGCATGCTGGAATTTATTGTGGTGCTCTTGGCTGGGTGTGGCCTCTGCTTGCTTTCTACACACTTCAACATCATTATGCAACTGTTCCAGTTCACTACTCCAGTAGGGTTTATATTGTTTACGGGCTCCTCTTGGTACTGTTTCTCGCGCTGCCTGTAGTATGCATTTCCCAAACTCTTCAACTGCTTTATTTATGTCTTTCTCAGTGTTCAGGTTTCTAACCAGTATGCTGGTGCGATGCTTGTACATTGCCCAGTCTGCTTTCTTGTAGTTCCACCTCGAGAGGGTGCTGCTTTCACTTACAAGCTCATTTTCTACGGTTAGAAAGACTGGCCGATGGTCACTGCCACCAAGTTGTTTCCCAACAGTTCGTGTAATGTTCCACTCCAGGTCTGGTGAATGAAAAGCCAGGTCAGGTGTAGTTGTAGAGTGCCATGATCTCGAGTAGAAAGTATGTGGGTCGGGCGGCTTGTTAATCAACATGAATCTATTCTCATCTTGCCAGTCTTCCAGTCTCTCTCCTCTCTGGTCCATGTGATCATAGCCCCAGCTCTGCGAGTGGCTGTTGAAATCGCCACACACAATCATTTTTTCTTTTAGTGGTAGAGTGTGCAGTGCCTGTGGGCGGTCACTTGGACAGTAGTAATTGATCAGATGTAGATCTGTATTACCTGTCTTAAGTTTAAGTGTCTGATACTCAGCCCCTTCCATGTAGACTTTGATTTGGGAAGCCATGATGTTATTTCTTACAAGGGTCAGTATCCCACCTTTTCGCCTGTTCTTTCGGTCAGATCGGTAACACTGGTAGCCTCTGATTTTGAAGGCTATATTTTCATTGAGGTGAGTTTCTTGCAAGCAACATATGCTTACTTTTTCTTGGTCCAAGATTTTTTCTAATTCTATTTTTTTGTTGCTGACTCCCTCCGCATTCCAGTGCATTATTTTAAGTCTTCGTTTAGTATGGCCAGTCGTCTTATTCTCATGTCCCCTGGCTCCACAGGACATCTGAGAAGGACCTCCAGTAGTTGGGGTTGGACCCTTTCGAGACATAGGGCCCGGCACTGCGCCTGCCTGGGGGTCCAAAGCAGGGCGAGCACCATAACGATTAGCAGTAGTCGACATATTCCATTTTGCGTGATTGCGTGGCATCCTGATTTCTGTGGTGCGCCTCTTGGCTGGTTGCCTCCGTCTTCAGCACCTTTCTTTGCTAGAGCAGACTGTGGTCTCTCTCGAGTGTAGATGTGTACGCGCGCACACACCTGTCTGCGCATGCATGTACGTGCATACACATCTAGAGCATACTGGTTATTTTCCGGCGCCAGAGACTCGCCGTCGCCCCTTCTCCTGTTAGTTTAAACAGGCCCGCCACGTGAAGGCCAGGAGTTGGACTTTTGCTGCATAGGTTATGTATTCACGAGCCATTGAGGTATTTGAGCAATGTTGGGCGCTCACCCCAACACCGCGCCTCGGCTACATACAGCAACATTTGGAACCCTCTGGAGCAGTGTCTGTTAGTAGTTGATACAATGCCCAACCATCTTACATACTCTCTATTGAAACAGTTTGACACTGGTGTAACACAACCTCTGCCATAATATTTCTTATTCTCTCTCTGTCCTTGCTGCATTGAACATCTTGTTAAGGCATTTCATGTCTGTTTTACAATTGCTTCTGTTTTTCCTGTGCATCATTGTCAAGATAACATTCACACATTGGGGAATATAAGAAAATGGTTGTGTGCTTCGTCCCTGATCCTGGGGTAGTGAATTGGACATCCAGCCTTCCTGGACCAGGGTGAAAAACTCAGAGGATCTGTGTGCATGTTGTGAACATTAAAAATTTGGACAGCTGAAGATTGAAAAGACCTTGCTAAATAGTCTGCTGCTCCGACTACATTTGACATTTAAGAAACCCATCCAGAAAGATGTGAGTCATGGGCCATTTCACAGTCACTTAAGAAGAAAATCAGGGCTTCTGAAGTTAAATGCTATAGAAAAGTCTTTATAATACCATGGACCAAGAAGAAGATAAATACTGACAGTCTACAAGATCTGAACATTAAAGAAAACTAGTTCAGAATCTGTGTCATGTCTCAGGAACTGAAATACTGTGGCCATATTAAAACATCATGGTTTGGAGAGAACAGTGACAGAAGGCTTGGGTCCTGGAAGAAGTGGCAAGGGTTGACCAATATGAAGTTGGACAGAGGACACTGCAGACACCGTGAGCATACAAAGGCATGAGACAGTTGAACTGTCAAAGGATGGAGGGTCTTTGTGGTGGGTTATGGTGAAAGCCATCATCATCATGTGCCATGTCGATAAGCGTAGGCAGTCATGTTTTGCCATCTCATACGATCACCAGTCGTGGATCAGCTCAGTGTTCTTGTCTTGACCATGAATAAAATTGGGTGGAACTGCGGTAAAGCTGTGAAAATGTAAACAATATAAAATTACACAAAGTAGTGCAGCTTTACATAACAGAATTACGACACATACAGGGCGTTGCGGCGATTAGCCTTCGTCCTGTCGTCACGTTTTGATGTAGTCACAGGAGATATCTGTGACTATATGTTGTGTTTTGTGAATGTGTTTGTTTGCTGATGAAGGCTAATCGTCGCAACATCCTGTATGTGTTGTAATTCTGTTATGTAAAGCTGCACTGCTTTGTGTCATTTTATATTGTCTTGACCATACCACACGGCCATGCCATCCAGGTATTTACTTCTCTGCCTTCCTCTTGTTCTCTTCCTCTCAATCTTGCCAGTTGTCACCAATTTCTCCAATTTATTTCTTCTCATAATGTGTCCAAAAAACTATGACTGTCTACGACATTCTGTGCTACATGATGATGACCCAAGCAAAGAATATTTATAACGTGGGGATTATGATATATACACATTAGTATCGTTGCCAGTGTTACAAGTTCACGCTTTCTATATTTTGTAAACATCCACACAGTGACCTGTGACAGGCCTTTTTAAGTTAGAGACGTAAGGTCAGTATGGTTGAATGAATATGAGCACTCACTCTTAAACTTCCGGTGTGGTGACGCCGATGTAGCGGGTGCAACCCATACACCAGTCAGTTGGACTAAAATGTTGACTTCTTGTCATTGTCTTGGGGACGTAAATTAAAGCGGGTGCAACCGTGGGGCTGGTCTGGTTCGCTAGATCAGTTCCGCATCTAGCGTTCGTTATCTCGGATGGCTGTGTGAGGTGCACCAAAATGGGATCTTCCCAGCCAACGTAAGTTAGCGAGGCAGGCGTTTCGAGAATGTAACCGCATCGTGCAGCCAGGGTCGTGGTTTGAGTGGGCAAAAGAGCAAAATTTGTACGACCGTTCGACAAAGTCTCGATAAGCGCCCACTCTCTCTCGATGAGTAGTGGGCCTGCAGTCAGTAAGCTGGTATAGCTTTTATTTTCGGTCAGTCCTGCCGGCGTAGCTTGAAAGCTCGTCGGTAGGCGTCCAGTGGTTTTGCATGTATCACCTTGTACCGGGAGGGCGCGCTTTAGCGATGCTACTCTTGGCTTGCGTGTGCGTGAATAGTCCGTCTGTCCGATAGATATCTGGTTGATCCTGCCAGTAGTCATATGCTTGTCTCAAAGATTAAGCCATGCATGTCTAAGTTCACACTGTCTCACGGTGAAACCGCGAATGGCTCATTAAATCAGTCGAGGTTCCTTAGATGACACGATCCTACTTGGATAACTGGCAATTCTAGGGCTAATACATGCTTACCAAGCTCCGACCCTCGCGGAAAGAGCGCTTTTATTAGTTCAAAACCTATCGTCGTTGCCCTTCGCGGGGCGCGGCGTTCCCACTGGTGACTCTGGATAACTTTGTGCTGATCGCATGGCCTTACGTGCCGGCGACGCATCTTTCAGATGTCTGCCCTATCAAATGTCGATGGCTCCCCCGATGTGTCTCCACCTTGCCGTGGTGGGGAAGCTTGCGTGTCCCATCGACCCCATGTGCTTGCCGATGGATGAAAACTACATATCGGACAGCTTATGGGATAGGGGCCAGACTAAGAGAGACACAACCTGCTGCTCTGCAGGTAGACTGAGGATAGCAGTCAAAACTTTAAATCAGGTGCACGAAGCCAGAAGTTCTTGGTCCAGACAATACAAAAGCTCTCTGTCGAGGGTTTAGGCCTCTAAGCCACAAACCCTTGGATGTGAGAGCCGGCCGATACCCACCTACTGAAAAATAGAGGTGGCATACTGAGCACGCTACATGCCCAGTTCTGATACTTGTTCGAAGGCTCTCAGCTGGGGGATATGAGGGATTCCCGGATGAGAGGGCCTGACCGTTTCTCGTTCACTGCTGCACGGAGGTAAGGTGCTGAGCCGGCAGCACATGTAGCCTACCTCGTGAGCGAGTACTAGAATGCAGAAAGTGTCCCAGTCGAATGAAATGGTGAGCCCAGTCTCAGAGCAATATGTGCCGGCTCTGCAATTATGGAAGCCTCCTTGGATAGCTTTGGATAGGCCCATGGTCTGCCCCTGCCTTCCCTTGAGGGATGACTGTGATGTCGAGGATCGTTCTATCTTGACTAGCTGAGATGTGGGCGACATCACAACAAAAAGTCTAACATGCCTCGAAACCCGAGGAAGGCTAACCTCACTAAAAAATGCCCGCCGAAGCCGGAAGTGCCGTCCTACGGGTGGCAAAATAAAAATTGGCACTACGCATTTGCGTCCGAGTGAAATGTCTCGTCCGAATGTCTCTCGTGCTAGGAACAGCACTGACTACCTAGTTTCTGAATGCCGCTCTTGTTCGGAACAGCTCTGACTAGGTAGTTTCCCGAATGTCTGTCGTGCCTGGACCAGCTCTGACGGGCGCAACGACAAGCACATGTCCGTGTCGAAAACTCGCTGAGTGGATACTGTCTGCAGACCTGTCTGGTTTGTGCGGGAACGGAACGGGGTTAACGAAGTACCCAATATATTGAAGTGAGGAATTAAAGCAGCTATGAGCAGGACGTGACGATTTCCTCGGTGAGCCCAGTACCAGAGCATTATGTGTCGGCTCTGCAATTATGGAAGCCACCCAGGATGGCGGAAAATGCTATGGACTGTCCCTGCCTTCCTTTGAGGGATGACTGCGAAGTCTTCGACCGTTCCAACTCGACCAGCTGGGAGGTGGACGGTACCACAAAAGTGAGAGTCTCCCAGGAATGCTAACCTGGTTAAAAATGCATGCAGAAGCCGGATGTGTTGACCTAAGGGTTTCGACCCAAGGGTGCCTAACGCACACCGCAATCACATCTGAAAAAACACTCCGGATGAACGAAAAGAAGAAGCGGGTGCAACCCATACACCAGTCAGTTGGACTAAAATGTTGACTTCTTGTCATTGTCTTGGGGACGTAAATTAAAGTACCTGAGACGTCAGAGTGGGCTCACTTGATGGTGATGGACACTAGTAATGGGGAAAGCTAATCCACACGCAAAAATATCAGTCCAGTGCACTAAAACACGTGGACTATGCTTTAGTTCAAAGCGAGCAAATTAACACACACAGCAGTTAGAGGCAGATACTCTACCTCTGAAGTCATTTATCCCCTCTTCTGTCAAAAGGTGTTTTCATCACTAAAATAATTCATGTGGCATGTTGAAAGAGCTAAGCAGGAACTCACGGTTAGCGATTGGTATTGTAGACTCCAGATTGGTTTGGCAACTAAATCTGTAAAAGCATCAAGATTTATCCACAGCCATGTGATCAACTTATCAACTTTTCACTTAAGCAGTCCTTTGCAACAAACTTTGCTTAGTAAAATTTTTCTCTGTTTTAAAACATTTAGAAAACTATCTAGTATCCATTTGACGAGTCTGTCCACTCCAGAGTCATACTATCATACTGGTTGGAACAAATCCTGCCACTTTCTGGAATTTAAAGCCAGATCCCAGAATTCTGGTATAAATGCACTAATTATTTGCCACTACAGCTTCTGGAAATTATCATTTTCCTCACCTGTATCTGTTACCTGTCTGCAGGTAATTATTATGGAACACCTAAGCCTTCTAAAGAACCTCAGGGGAATCTCATCAGACGGTCTCAATCCATGGGTCTGCCAGGCGGGCAGGCTCAACCCGGGCAGCATGGCACACAGAGAAAACGTACCAGAAGCACTTCAGAAACTCCAGCAGAAGACAGTGATCTGCCGCCTCTGCCTTTAACTCGGAAAAAGTCTCTAGAAAAGGCCCACAGCTCGTCCAATTTGGGTCCATTGCCACCCAGCTGGGAAATGGCTTACACTGATGATGGGCATCCTTATTTTATTGAGTAAGTTACAGTGGTGGTGGTTTAATGTTTTCACATGTCACATGTGTTTACATTAAGATGTGTTTAGATTAAGATGTGTTTAGAGTAAAATGTGTTTAGAATTGTGTTTAGAGTATGATGTGTTTAGAATTGTGTTTAGAGTAAGATGTGTTTAGAATTGTCTTTAGAGTAAGATGTGTTTAGAATTGTGTTTAGAGTAAAATGTGTTTAGAATTGTGTTTAGAGTATGATGTGTTTACAGTTGTGTTTAGAGTAAGATGTGTTTAGAATTGTGTTAAGAGTAAGAAGTGTTTAGAATTGTGTTTAGAGTAAGATGTGTTTAGAATTGTGTTTAGAGTAAGATGTGTGTTGTTTTCAACCATAAACTGAGCCATGTTTGTTCGTAAGTTGTTGTACTTGACTGTCAAATCAGGTGCTTTAATTTGACTGGTGAAGCTGATAGCGAACAGCACTTGTAATGTCATGAGCAGGGTTGGATGCAGGGTCTGTGCCTGGGCTCGTCTCTTGTTAAATTGAGGGAAAGATTGGCCATCTATCCCTCCTTGCTCTCAGGCCCACGAACCACATCACAGACCCCTAGCA
Source organism: Cepaea hortensis (assembly GCA_963921405.1). NCBI lineage: Eukaryota > Metazoa > Mollusca > Gastropoda > Stylommatophora > Helicidae > Cepaea > Cepaea hortensis. Next base: position 108,187,087 of record OY992882.1, read on the forward strand.
GAAAACTACTTCAGGACAATTTATTTCTGTTATTTATGTGTGCTTCTTAAGCAGCTTGTTTGTATTTTCTTTTGTCCTATCCGTGCAATGTATTTTAATTGTAATTGTTTTTGTACATAGTATGAAACAACTTAGCAACCGATTTTAATCGCTTGAGTTCGTCGATTGAGTATTACAAGGGTAAGTTAATAAGTAAGTCACAAATGGCTGTAGATAAATAACTAAATATGATAACTTGAAACAGTTTATTTTTATACATATATTGTCCCTTTATTTCTCAACATAATTTCCACCAACATTGATGCACTTATCCCATCATTTTATCAGTTCTCCCAAACCAGCTGCATAGAACTACATGCTTTGTTTTCATTTACCTGTTATCCCACAGAACAGTGTGACTTACTTATTGACTCGCCCTCGTAACTTTTTCCACCCAGCTATGCACCGCTTAACGGGATAAACATTTGTCAGCATAAACACTGAAAACCCACCTTGGCGGGAGACATTTCACGAATGACACCAACATTGAATGTGTAGTGAAAATGTGGTTTAGACTTAATGCTTTGAGGGCGATGGCAGCAACTGGGGCAGAATGCTTTATAGGCTCTTTCAGCAGTTAATAATTTCTGTCATTGAGTATGGTTTGGGGCTGCTGACAGTATCAAAGAGCCAACTTGAAAGGTTGGAGCGCATTCAAAATGTGGCCATGCGTGTGATTCTGGGGTGCACAAAGGACACACTAATTATATGCATGAGGCATAACCTGGCGCTACCAACAATGACGGATAGGCATGGGGTCCTTCAGGCCAAATGGTACCTGAGAGTTGCTGCAGATAGGGAACATCCCCTGCATGAAGCCATGGATATGGTCAAGGGTCATAGACTAAGACGAGGCAGGCTCTGGATGGCACAGGCGGAAATATCTATACGTCAGGTGTGTGGTCTAGAGACCATCAATCATGGAAGAGAGTGAGTTGAAGTACCGGCAGACGTGATGGACTGGCATAATGTAATAGTAACACTGGGCAGTGAGTGCAGAGAATGGGCAGCGGGCCACACAGAGTTTGAGGTGCAACTACTGATCCAAAGTAATACACATCAAGGTGTCAGCGATGCGAAACAGACAGAGTGGTTGGGGTTTCATTGCGAAGGCTAATGGACGATTCATGAAAAAGGAGAGTATGGCATATGAGGCTACAACCTCCAGTATGAGAGTGGAGGTGGAAGCAGTCACAGCGGCGTTCCATTGGTTAGAGGAGACCACAGCAACTCACATTGTCTTCATCACGGACTCAAGGAGTATGCTTAGTAAAGTGGAGAAAGGAATGTTTCGTGTGGAATGGCTCACTTCACTTCAGAGGTCACAGATTGTAAGAATTGTGTGGATTTTTTCCCCTGGCATGCGGGAGCGCGGGGGAATGAACAAGCTGATAGGCTGGCAGGGAATGCACCTCTTGGTGGTCGATTATGTATGGACAAGGGAGAGGTGGTCGTGCGCCTCTGAGACCAGGTGGAGAAGGTTGAGGAACAGATTGAGAACTTGTATGTGGACAGGATGATATTGCGAGGGATTGGCAGAGTTTCTGGTAGAATCTCAAAACTGAGAGGGAAGATCAGGAGAACTTTCAATCAGATAGCGGTGGGAACGATTAGTAGTGTGACTCTTCGCTGGCTGTTGAACAAGGGGACGGAGCTCATATGGGAATGTCCTGAGTACAGTGATGTTGGTTCTTAGCTCAACTCAACTCAACTTATCGTTTCGAATGCAATGGCAAACTCATTATCATCAAGTGCCTGCCAGCTGGCGTAGGCGTTCATGGCTCTCCATAGATCTTGGTCTTTAGTGTTCTGGATGAATTCTGCTGATGATATTCCTCCATACCACCATCTCAAACCATCTAGCATCATTTCTCTTGGTCTGCCTCTGCCTCTCTTCTCCTCGATCTTTCAGTTGTCATGATGTTCTCCAATGTCTCTCTTCTGATTACATGACCAAAGAAAGCTGTTTGTATTTTTCTTATTGTTGTATATAGTGTTCTAGTTTAATTAACCTCATCCAGGCAGTCGCTGTTAGTTACTCTGGCAGTCCAAGGAATTCACAACATTCGTCTCAAAAACCACATCTCCGTTGCTTCCAAGTTCTTCCTAATTTGTTCATTTACATTCCAAGATTCACTGCCATACAGCAACACTGGTTCTATGCAGCATTTTAAATCTCTTACATTCAGTGATAGTGACTTATTGCATAAGATACTCTTCATTTTCTTAAATGTGGCCTTTGCTTGCCCTATTCTGCTCTTAATCTCTGTTGTACATCTTCCATCTGATGTTATAAATGCCCCTAGGTATTTAAAATTATCCACGTTAAGAATTTTCTTTTTTATTTCTATGTCACATTTTGGTGTCACCATTTTCTTTGATATCACCATTGTTACTGTTTTCTTGATATTCAAGGAGAGTCCTTTCTTTGCACTCTGTGTTACTAAAATGTCCAACAATTGTTGTTGGTCTGTAATGGCAAACTATCAAACATAAAATTGCTTAGTAAATCAACCTGGGGCTGGGGTTGCTTGAAACGTCCTGCAAAAGGCATGCAACATTGTTTATCTTGTGCTCACTGAAAACCTTGCAGCAGAATTGTAGTTTGAAGGCAGTTCCATAACTTGCTGCCCATTGTATTCTGCTGTTTGTTGGTTTATGAGACTCTGGAAGTGTTTGTTTGACCTCTGTCAATTTCTCGTATCTATGTGCCAGAAACTATCCATTTCTTGTATCTATGTGCCAGAAACTTCTTGTGCACACCTCAAGAATGGCGACTGTAATAGTATTTCTGGTATCTATGTGCACACCTCAAGAATGGCGACTGTAATAGTGTTTCTGGTATCTATGTACACACCTCAAGAATGGCGACTATAATAGTATTTCTGGTATCTATGTGCACACCTCAAGAATGGCGACTGTAGTAGTATTTCTGGTATCTATGTGCACACCTCAAGAATGGCGACTGTAATAGTGTTTCTGGTATCTATGTGCACACCTCAAGAATGGCGACTGTAATAGTGTTTCTGGTATCTATATGCACACCTCAAGAATGGCGACTGTAATAGTGTTTCTGGTATCTATGTGCACACCTTAAGAATGGCGACTGTAATAGTATTTCTGGTATCTATGTGCACACCTCAAGAATGGCGACTGTAGTAGTATTTCTGGTATCTATGTGCACACCTCAAGAATGGCGACTGTAGTAGTATTTCTGGTATCTATGTGCACACCTCAAGAATGGCGACTGTAATAGTGTTTCTGGTATCTATGTGCACACCTCAAGAATGGCGACTGTAATAGTATTTCTGGTATCTATATGCACACCTCAAGAATGGCGACTGTAATAGTATTTCTGGTATCTATGTGCACACGTCAAGAATGGTGACTGTAATAGTATTTCTGGTATCTATGTACACACCTCAAGAATGGCGACTATAATAGTATTTCTGGTATCTATGTGCACACCTCAAGAATGGCGACTGTAGTAGTATTTCTGGTATCTATGTGCACACCTCAAGAATGGCGACTGTAGTAGTATTTCTGGTATCTATGTGCACACCTCAAGAATGGCGACTGTAATAGTGTTTCTGGTATCTATGTGCACACCTCAAGAATGGCGACTGTAATAGTATTTCTGGTATCTATATGCACACCTCAAGAATGGCGACTGTAATAGTATTTCTGGTATCTATATGCACACGTCAAGAATGGTGACTGTAATAGTATTTCTGGTATCTATGTGCACACCTCAAGAATGGCGACTGTAATAGTATTTCTGGTATCTATGTGCACACGTCAAGAATGGTGACTGTAATAGTATTTCTGGTATCTATGTGCACACCTCAAGAATGGCGACTGTAATAGTATTTCTGGTATCTATATGCACACCTCAAGAATGGCGACTGTAATAGTGTTTCTGGTATCTATGTGCACACCTTAAGAATGGCGACTGTAATAGTATTTCTGGTATCTATGTGCACACCTCAAGAATGGCGACTGTAATAGTGTTTTCCCAGCATCCATGCTTACTTCCATGGACTTGGGAGTCTCCATGGTGAAGTAGTTAAGTCACATGCCTCATGCTCCAAAGGTTGTGGATTATATTCCAAACAGTGTCAATCGGTTCATGACTGCAATTTTCTCTGTGACTCTCATCGCTGGAGCTATGGAGTTCATTCTTTCTGTCAAGCTTTCTGTAGGTCACCCTGTGGAAAAAGATAAGTCGTATGGTACAATAAAGTCGAACCTCGGACTTCTTGTCTTTAAACTTCCATGGATGCCCAAGCGTCTATTGACCCTGCCCGAGACTGTTCATGATCACAACGTTTTACTGATCCCATATAGTGTTGAAGAACACCAAAAAAGACGGGAGAATTTGCTTTTCCTTGACTGATAATGTTATTCCCCTGGAATGTATGCATACTTGTTTATCTCCCCCTGTCAGGCATATTTTCCTAATTCTCTTCTAATCAGCTAAGCGATCCTATCTCTAAGGCTTATGTGGGTAGCTTGTGTCTGTGTAGACATGTGCTTAATTCCTTTAATCCCCGATCTCTCTCTCTCTCTCTCTCTCTCTCTCTCTCTCTCTCTCTCTCTCTCTCTCTCTCTCTCTCTCTCTCTCTCTCTCTCTCTCTGCTCAACAACACTGTAGTGTGAACACAATACCAAGTATCTTTATACGCTTATAGATTGCTTTCTGATAACCTTGTCTATCTTTATAATAAATCAGGCAGTTCTTCTCAAGTTCTCTGGTCCCCATATCATGTCCCGGCTCTGTATGTCTTGGAGGAAACAGTCTTGGACGACCTGTTCCATTGTTTATCCTCTTCAAGTTAACACACAAACATCTGTCCATTGTTCATTTTTTTAAAAACATATTACATTCAGTAAACATTTCAGAAGTTATCACTTGGATCTGCTTCACATTTAGTAATATAGCTGTGTCATTTGCCTCTAAGTGTTTCTGAAGACATTTTGTAAAAGTTATTAATATTTTCTTTACTGACATTACCTCTTCATGTGTATTTCTGTCATCATTTCACATTTTTGCTCCTTCATTCTTTCTTTCTTTCTTAGCAAGTATTTTCCTCCTCATTTTCAAATATACTGTAGTCTTGAGGAAACCACTGTAATTATACTATTTTGAATTTATAAGTAATGTCTTTTGATGCTCTTGCCCGGCTGAAAGTGTAATCTTTTCTAGTTTTCATGAAGCCCATAGTGACTGATTGTGTATCTTTTCTAGTTTTCTTCAAGCCCATGGTGACTGATTGTGTATCTTTTCTATTTTTCTTGAAGCCCACGGTGACTGATTGTGTATCTTTTCTAGTTTTCTTGAAGCCCATGGTGACTGATTGTGTATCTTTTCTAGATTTCTTTAAGCCCATGGTGACTGATTGTGTATCTTTTCTATTTTTCTTGAAGCCCATGGTGACTTATTGTGTATCTTTTCAAGTTTTCTTGAAGCCCATGTTAACTGATAGTGTATCTTTTCTAGTTTTCTTTGAGCCTGTGTTGACTGATTTAGTGTCAGTGAAGAATCTTACCTGTAATAGTCTTTGTTTTCCATGGTCATTACTACTGCTGTTTTCAGCACTTGTGAATCTGATTACTTCTTCTTCTTCTGCGTTCATCCGGAGAGTTTTTTCGGATGTGATTGCGTTGTGCCTGTTTACAGCAAAGCTGCGTTCTTGCACCGTTAGGCCAACACGTCTGACTTCTGTGGGCTTTTGTTGACCGGGTTAACCTTCCCGGGAATCTTATTTGAAGGTATTTGAGAAATGGTCTTTGGCCACTGTTAGGTATATACGTGACTAGACAGTTCACACGCTTGTTTCATTGTATAGTCACACAGGTTTGCATTTAAGGTTGCATACATAACAAATGTATGTACTGTCATTATCAATGCATGCTGTGTTATCATCAAGTGATCTGTGTTGCATTATTTTGTCAAGCCTGTGTTCAGTACATCTGACTTCGACAAGCTGTAGTCAGGTTTGCTTTGTCTAGCCTTTGACTGTCCCCAGTTTACGTACAAGGCAGCAGGCTTATATATCACTTCATCTGGTCCTTATTCTTTGACATTGGAGAACCTAGGGATATAGTTGTAACTATTAAGGGCGTTCATTTGAAACCCGTTCCAGTGGCTTTATTACAAAAGCATGAAAGAAACATTAACAGGTGTGGTAGAATTAAAGCATTCAATTTGAATGAATTATGCACTATGGGTTGGTCAGAAGAAGTCGTTGTAGGCATTCAGGCAAGCATCCCATTGCTTAGGTAGGCGGTGAATGCTGTACGCAAAAAAGGATTGTGGTTGCTCACTGAACCAAGTGTTTACCGCGTTCATTACATCTGTATCTGTGTGAAATCGTTGTCCCTTGAGAGCTTTTTTTTAGAGATCCGAACAATCAAAATCACACGGTGACAAATCAGGACTATAGGCTGGATGTTGCAGAATTTCCCACTTCTTCCTTGCTAATGCTTCCTGCACAATCTTTGCGACATGCAGACGAGAATTATCGTGCAACAAAATCACATCGCGAGAAAGCATGCCAGGTCATTTATTGTTGATGGCTTTTTGCAGCTCGTCTAGTATTTGCAAGTAGTGGGTAGAGTTGATGTTGACACCAGGTTCTTTAAAGTCGGCCAACAATGGCCCTTCATGGTAAAAAAAATGCGCTCGGCATAACCTTACCAGCGGAAACCTGTAACTTGAATTTTTTGGCTTTTGGTGATCCAGCATGCTGCCATTGCACGCTCTCTCTCTTTTGCTGCTCGGCTCAAATTGGTGACACCATGATTCATCGCCTGCCACTATGCGGAAGAGAAATACATCACCTTCTGCTCTGTAATGCAGCAAGTGGTTCAAACACACACCCCCCCCCCCCCCCCCCCCCTCAGTTATCAGTTGGGGTATCTTCATTGCACTCCGGACATGTCCATAGGTGCTCAGATCCTCCCCACAGCATATGCATCAGCGTCCAGTGGCTAATAGCCATCCCATGCGTTCCTCTTTTTGGTGGTCGGTCAACATTTGTGGTACCCACTGTGAACACACCTTCCGATATTGCAGTTTCTTACGAACTACCTTTTGAATTGTCCCAATTGACACATCAAATTCTTTCACTAGTGACCGTATGCTTCGATAGCGGTTCATCTGTACTGCTGCATCAATTTTTGCGATGGTTTTTCTGTTGCAACAATATGCGCTTGACCTGGTCGTCGAAAACTTGTCATGAACTGACGTCCTTTCCGAAACATTCGTGCCCATTCTGTCACTGTTGTCTTCAACACACATTTGTTACTGTACCCTGCCTGCATTTTTTGATGAATATCCACTGGTTGACATCCTTCAAATGAAAGAAACTGAATCACCACTCTTTGAGCTTCTTTGGGTGGATTTTGGATCAAGCCGGCCATTTTCTCAACGGTCAGAAACAGAACCTATGCATCATGGGACGATAAGCGCATGCTCTTTTATTCATTGGTCAGTACTTATCACATGACTATGACATGATCATGTTCAACGTATGCAATTACGTGCAGTGCGGCACTAGCGGCACGAACAGATTTCAAATGAACGCCCCTTATATTTACAGCAGTGTGTCTGTTGAGGATAAGTTGTAACTTGTTACAACAGTATATCTGTTAGGGATCTGAATGCTAATTAGTTACAGCAGTGTGTCTGTTGGGGATATAGTTGTAATTTGTTACAACAGTATATCTGTTAGGGATCTGGATGCTAATTAGTTACAGCAATGTGTCTGTTGGGGATAAGTTGTAACTTGTTACAACAGTATATCTGTTAGGGATCTGGATGCTAATTAGTTACAGCAGTGTGTCTGTTGGGGATATAGTTGTAACAGGGTACAGCATAGGAGCCTCGATATCACAGTTACTAGCACACTTGCCAGGTGGTCATGTATTCAAATCCCCATCCAGATGCTTTTTAAAAAATTGACCTGGGCTGCCAGGTTGCCTAAAATGGGTGCCAGGAAATGGCCCAGTAACTAAAGGCAGCCAGTGTGATATTGATCATATCACACGATGAGTGCTGATTGGTCTAGAAAATTGGCTAGCACCGTATATACAGTATGTCTTAAGGCATGTAAAAAAGGAAGTGACATCAGAGTGTCTGTTAGGATTATATTTGTAACATATCACAGAAGTATGTCTTGCATGTAAAATAAGGAAGTTGCACCAGTTCGTCTGTTATTTATATTTGTAACATATCACAGAAGTGTGTCTTGCATGTAAAAAAAAGAAGTGACCTTAAAGTGTCTGTTAAGTTTATAGTAACATATCACAGAAGTATGCCTTGCATGTAAAAAAGGAAGTTGTCCCAGTGTGTCTATTAGGGTTATAGCTGTAACATATCACAGCAGTATGTTGGTAGGGTCAACATGTGATACTAAACATCATTGTTATACATATTTTATGGAAGGTATACATTCCACAGCCATAACAACGAAACAACACACTGGTTAGATCCTCGGCTAGCTCATTTGCAGAAAGAAGCGCCCTTGGATTGCAATGATGATGGTGAGTGATACAAGTGTTGTGTCTTGTCTTTTTATGTTTCCCTTCTATGTGTCAGTTTCTCAGTTTATGTTAACGTGATACTATTGTTTCTATGTTTTCCTTGTATGTTGATGTCGTTAATTAAACATTGTATTTTCAATGACACACGTGTCTTTCTTTGTGTGGTTTATTGCGCAGTTTGGGAAAATGTCTCTCGCAATATCAAACTGTAAACAAAAGAGAAAAGATGCATGTAACATTTTGTACTGTCGCTTGTGTCTGTGGGAGGGATTTTTCTGTGCCGTTAAATTAAAGTCTGCTTGTCCGGGTAGTGGTTGCACATTGTACTAATTACCATTTTTATTTCACCTAAAATTAAAAAGACAACACCCTTGCCGACTTTGAGAACCCTCTACCCATGAAGTGTGAGACGGTGTCACAGTTTCTCAACCACCCACTCATCATTGCGAGACTTTTAAAAAAATGTAGCCCCTATATTTATTTATAGCCTAGAACACAAATGTTCTAAGCTTGTCTTTGTCTTCTCGCCAACCTGCCATTTACACCGCGCCAAGGTTTGCCGCACAGTTTGGGAATCATATTATACCAGTAGTTCTCAACCGGTGGTAGATTCCCCCCAGAGGGGGGGGGGGGGTCAAGATTATTTCAAGATCTCGTTAATACAAGAACTGATTACATGATATTGTTTTTTCCTCCATGCTTTACGGTTCTATACTTCTCGTCCTTCTTAAATGCATCTTATAACGTAAGTAGACCCGCAAATCAAGTTTTATGTAGACGTCTTGGCTTGTTCTAATATGTGTCATTTAGCTTCGATATTTACATATACTGTGTAGATGGGGGAGGGGGGAATTTATAGGGAGGAAATAGGAAAGGAGGGGAGAATGACATTCAGAACATATGGTGAAGGGGTGCATGGGTTAAAAAAGGTTGAGAACTACTGTATTATATAGTTGTAAGAGAATTGATGGGTACATTGGCAATGATGTACAGTTGTGGACACTATTAAGTCCAGGAATGTTACGTGCACATTGTTGTAACTTTTTTCTAGTGGAGTTTTTGACGTATTGATTCATGTACATGCTGTTTGTAGATTGCGCGAAATTGCGTAGAAATGTTCGTAGCCTGAGTAGAATATTAGTTTCATAGAAAACGGTAAATTAAAATGCTTAAAGGGGAAAACATGTGGGGTAGAGGATTACATGATCTGTATACATGACGAATGTTTGCTTTTTCTACCCGTGGAAATTACAAAATTAGGTTGTGGAATGTCCGCAGTACATCTCTTTGTGCAGTACACCCAAATGTGTGTGCGCAGTGTGTGCACAGTATGTGCCTCCGTGTGCGCAGTGTGTGCACAGTATGTGCCTCCGTGTGTGCAGTATGTCCCTCTGCAAAACGAACGTCGCTCTGAATGTCCAGTGCATCGTTATGTATTATATGAAAAGTGCAGTGCATCGTTATGTATTATATGAAAAGTGCAGTGCATCGCTCGACGTTGGCAGTTCGTCGCTCTGTCTGCACTTCACCTGTTTGTGTTTGTAGCTCGCCACTTTATTTATGTGCTTTTCGCTTCTCTCTCTGTATCTGTCTGTTCTCTCTCTCTCTCTCTCTCTCTCTCTCTCTCTCTCTCTCTCTCTCTCTCTCTCTCTCTCTCTCTCTCTCTCTCTGTCTGTGTGCGTGTGCAAGTCGACTTACTGCGTGTAAAGTATGCAGGTCTGTGGGTAAATTAAAGCCCCTCTGTGTATACAGTAAGTCCGCTTACTTTGAGTACATATGTAAGAGGGTACTGAATAAAATTCAACATACACAATGTGCAACTCGAGGTGCACAGTTAGCAATACAGGGTGCATAGTTAGCAACTCAAGGGGCACAGTTAGCAACTTAGGGTGCACAGTTAGCACCTTAGGGTGCACAGTTAACAACTCATGAGGAACGGTTAACAACTCGTGAGGCACAGTTAACAACTCGAGGTCACATTTCGCACCACGAGGTGCAATGTTTGCGGCTAGTAGTCACGGTGTGCCATTACGGGAGTATAATGTACGTGTATACCCGTGGGGTAAAGTACCCAACTCTTGGAACGGGTATTGGGGACAGTAGCTTTTTAATTCTGTTTGCACAACAAACACGGGGAAACCATCTGTGCAGCCTCACTTTAGAAGAGAACGTCGGGTGAGAAACAGCCATTCTATAGCGTCTAACATGTCAGCTGTCACCGATACGATATCAGTCGAAAAGATAACATACTAAAATGTTGTTATTTGTTATGAAGAGGCCGCCGAGAACGGCAGGGAGCTAGAAATAGCATCTTCATTAAACTGCTCGCTGACAAATGTAGACAGGCTGCGCATTGATTCCACTCAGGCTGTCCTGTTTGAGAACAATGCGATCATTCACGTCGGTTATATGCTCATATGCGATAAAGTGTAAGTGGTGAGACTCGTGAGGAGAAGAAGGCCACTGTTCGTCGCTAGTCAGACAACTCGGCATTTTGTTAGCTTTTACAGGACGTGGGGTTTTCTCCTGTTTACTGTAGGCTTGTTCTATGTCATTGAGATTCTTATATAGTTGGGGCTTGTAGTTTAGTGAGATGAGTTAAGAACCGACATCACAGCACTCGGGACATTTCCTTACGTGCTCCGTCCTCATCTTCAACAGCTAGCGAAGAGTCCCAGTATTAATGGTATCAGTAGCAGTCTGATTGTGTGTCCGTCTGAGTCATGAGTGTCGGCCAGATCCACTGGTCATCCCCTGTGGTTTTGGGGTTAGTGGGGGTCGGCATTATCGTACCCCGGACAGGTTCTCGAATCTCCTTCTTAACATCCCCGCCAGTGAATATAGACTGATCGCGCCAGTTCTGTTTTGGTTAAGCCGATGTGTTGTGCCTTTAACAAAATGGTCATGTCTGGTGGCTCCCCGCTTCACTCCCATCTCCCTTACTCTGGACATGGAAGCAGATTCCCCAGAGTCCTTACATTCATCTCTTGGTCCTACGTCTCTGGCATTGCTGATGTCTGGCCCATTCAATGCCATTCTCTCCTCGATAACCGCCATGTCTGCCAAACGATCGGCTCGCTCGTTGTATTTCATGCTAGGCTGTCCCAGTCATAGATGAAGGTTAGCTGAACGTATTGTGATTCGGTGTGTGAGCCACTCTTGTCGTATATGTCAGTCTGGACCTTCGTGGGCATGTTCACCGAGTCGCGCAGAATGCATACGTGTCAATACGTACTGGGTGCCGAGCTAACTCAGGACATTGGTTACAACCATTGTGTCCATCGTGTCTTCTTTGCAATTTGCCACAAAGTATATTATATTTCTTCAACTCGGGCGCTGGATCACTGTTTGTTCCTAGGAGTAATGTGTTTTGTGGCGTAGGAAAACTAACAGCCGAAAATTGATTGCGATCGCCGCGGCTGGCTGTATTTTTAAATGGCGGTTCAGGATTCGTGCCGGTGCGACGGAGTGCATGCACCGTTGGCGAGGCCTTCCTTGGCAGGTCCGGTTATGATTAGTTCTTCCCACCACTTTATTAGTGTCCCGGGAACAAAATCACATCCTTCCACAGCTGGTTATAGAATCCTGGGTCATCGTGGTGGTAAAAGTGGGTGTAACGATTTTGTTTACTATGTTAGTTGCATGATGTTTACAGGAGGCCACAAGCAACACCATTATTTTGTGGCTGTGGTTTTGTATGCGATCTCCGGCGCGAAGTGCCTTAACTTATGAAGGACGTATGTTCGAATGCAATTGTTCCGGAAACTCCCGGGAATTCATTGTTGGAACTTCAGAGTTCGTGCTGTGTGCCTGCTCTCGACTAGCCGCTTACCGTTCTGAGGAGAGAAACTGGCCCAGAGGGGGCAAAACCCGGTACAGTGAAGTGGACCCTCTAGACTTTGATACTTTTAGTGTAGTTTAGATTGTCTCGGCAATTTTACTCACGTTCAGCAGTTTGCCATTGTTTTCTTAACGGCCGAAACTATTGCCACTGTGAAAATCAAATCGAAGAGATGTTTCCAATCGTCAGCTGCTGATTTCGAACCCGTTATATCAGGATTATGAAACTGTAGATGTTCTTTAAGAGACATTCCCATGTTGACTGTCATTTTCATGTACTTCCGTGTCACCAAATTGTCTGCACACTTTGTCTGTGGTTAACATTATTGAAATAAATGCCCCCGTGTTGCAACAGCTCTCCTACATATGCATGTTTCCCGTTTGTATCAATTGGTGATATTCACTGGCACAGGAACGGGGCATAATGGGAACGACCCGTTCCGTGAAGTTGGAACCTCGACTAACTAACTAACTAACTATCAATTGGAAATTGTTAGATTCTATCTAACGACTCATCGTCATCCAGTGACTCCAAAATCACTTAAACGTGGGTCTTTGTTACTGTTTACTTCATTCGCTCTCATATATTATTTAAAAAATCACTTGAAAATTCATCTTTGTTACTGTTTATTTAACTCAACTTATAATGACACCCATCACTTGAAAATGGATCTGAGCTACTGCTTCATGACTCAACATCGTACACAGACTCCAAATCTGAGACTTGGTGCCCTAAGCGCCGTGAACCAGAAGCTATTTATGAACACAACCCCACTCCCTGTTGTCGGGTCTGGGCGTCCCTTCTGTGAGAGCAAATTTGACGTTGTTTTGCTTCCATGCAGAGGTTAATACACTCGATTGTGTCAAACGCCAGACTGGCTAGTAAATTAACAAGCAACCTGGTTGTTTTTCTTCGGCCCTGTAAACAGTCGGGATGTTTTTGGAGTTGATTGGGGGGAGGGGGGGGGGGGTTGTAGAATTAGGGCTAGACAGGACGAGACCAATGAAGCAACACATTTATTATAATGAAACTGGCGCCATGAAAAAGTATGGTTGTTATAATTAAATTATTGTTTTTTCAAACATTACACCCCCCTCCTCTCTCTCTCTCTCTCTCTCTCTCTCTCTCTCTCTCTCTCTCTCTCTCTCTCTCTCTCTCTCTCTCTCTCTTCTGTGTGTGTGTTTTATGTGTGTGTGTGTGTTTTATGTGTGTGTGTGTGTGTCTCTGTCTTCTCCTCATTTCCCTTTTAACAAGAGTTCCCCCCTCCCTCCGTTAGCTAGGAACCCTCATTTTGTTTCCACTGGCCGTCAGTGTTATTTTAGACAGTTAGATTTAGTTAGCAAAAAGGAAACACTAACCTGCACAGTTCAAGGCGACTGCACTAGCCAGGCGGCCTTAATTCCGCAGGCTCAAGACCCCCCCCCCCCCTGCCATACACCGCAAGGTACTATATTGGCAGTAAATGACAGTTTATGACTATAGTTAGCTGTCTCTTCTTTCTTCACACCCCCTCTCCCCAACCCTTCCACCAAATCCTCCAAGTTTAAATTGGTAACCCTCATGTGTATTATATATATATATATATATATATATATATATATATATATATATATATATATATATATATGTGTGTGTGTGTGTGTGTGTTTGCGTGCGTGCGTGCGCGCGCGCGTGCATTTTGCACAAAACCAGTAAGCCCTGGTTCAAAAAATAAACGTAGCGTTACAAAGCGTAGATCTCTGCCTGGATCAGGAACTTTTCCTCATTATTTCTTATTTCCTTTCCTTTGAATGCGTCTCCGTGGCAAAGTGGTCAAACCATCTGCCTCGGGCTCCGAAGGTTGTGCGTTCGATTCCGGGCCGCATCCTTCGGTTCACGAGTGCATTTTTTTCTGAGACTCATGAGGGTCGTCGCTGGAGCTACTGAGTTCGTGCTTTGTGCGACGCTTTCCGTGCTGCGGAAAGAGACAGAGCCTTATGGGATAAAAACCCGGTGTAGTGAAGTCGACCCTGTCGACTTTTAAGCTACTTTTAAAAAAAGTTCCTTTACTGCCTTTGTTTCATACATGCTTTCACAACTATGTGTTTGTCTGTTTGTTTGTTTTCATTACGTCATATCTTCCTTTGCTGGTGTGTACCGGGCGAGTTTTTTGTTTTCTTTCTTCACTGGCTGGGTAATTGAAGCCACTTGCCCAAAGAAAGTCTTGAACCCATAGCTTTTTGACACTTGCTTCAGGGAGTCTCCGTGGCGAAGTGATCAAGCCGTTTGCCTCTCGCTCTTAAGGTTGTGGGTTCGATTCCGGGCTACGTCTTTCGGTTCACAAGTTCACTTTTATCGGAGACCCTGGGAGTCGTCGCTGAAGCTACGGAGTTCGTGCTTTGTGCGACGCTTTTGGCGGGCCGTGCTGTAGAAAGAGACCGAGCCATATGAGATAAAACCCGGTTCAAGGAAATCGATCCCCTCGACTGTTAAGACTTTTTTTTAAAGACTTGCCACAAGTAGGAGAGTTGTATAAAGTCAGTGATGGGTTTGGTTGATTATCGAGAGTCTGCGTCGTGACACTCGCCTGTGTGCTTATTGTCTGTCAGCAGCTGTCTGTCTCTGTGCAGGAATACTGCTTGTAGATGTGCATATAATGCGTTGATTGTGGATACACCGACCTTGTTTCTGCCTGCACTGCCTTTAGCTGGCCGTGTTGGACATTCATTGATATCTCTTTTCCCTGCCTGTGGTAGCCGGACAACAAGAAGGTGAATTGAAACCTCGCCGTGACTGGGCTGTCGTCTATGGAAATAAGTTGAATACTGTCTCTAAGTGATTGAGCGGTAGCACGTCCGCCGAAATGTCCAATAACACATTCGCCGGAATGTGACACATCCATCATGATGTCCAGGGACATGTCCGCCGGACATCCGGTGACACATCCATCATGACCAAGGCGCCGTACGATGTCTTTGAGCCAACAAACAGATGAACTATTTTGTGTTTGTACAGTCTGTACAAGACCGCCATGATTAAGTGTTTTCTACACTTTAAGGTAGAGGATCCGTTACGAGAAACAAACAGGCTAAACCATTGATACGCTCTGTTCTGGTGGTCTATTCCAGTAAATACCTGATCTTTACTAGAAAAGATGAAAAATGTTTTCATCCAAGCGATATATTTATTTGACTCTGTGGTTCTGCGCCAGAGATATGCGGACACAAAGTAGTGCAGCTTTACATAACAGATTTACGACACATGCAGGACGTTGCGGCGATTAGCCTTCACCAGCAAACAAACACATTCACAAACACAATATATAGCCAAGGAGATCTCCTGTGACTACATCAAAAGGTAACGACAGGACGAGAAGAACAAAAGGATGGAAAAATGAAAGCAATGAAGAGAAAATGAGAATTGGAAAAAAATGTTCATACTTACCTCACAGTTCCGATCTGTGTGTCGCTCGCTTTGAACTCAAGCGTAGTCCGTAAACACTATTTATAGTAGTGATAGACTGCATTTTGCGTGTGAATTAGCTTTCCCTATTAACGGTGTCCCTCGCCATCAGGCGAACCCACTTTGACTTGAAAGGTACTTGTAATTTACGTCCCCAAGTCAAGGATGACCGGTCAACATTTTAGCCCAGCTGTCCGATGTGGGGGTTGAACCGCTTACCTCGGGATCAGCACAACGGATGTTTAAGAACACGCGTTCTTACCCATTCGACCATGCGGACCTGCACTTCAGGTGGGTGATAGACCAGCTAATCGAGGCATTATATTTTGGGGTGTCTGGCTGTGTCTCGATATAAATATAACACCGGTCGCCTTTACTTCCTAGACATTTCCGGGTATCAATTTTAGGCAGAATCGGCCTGGAAGCCTGGATCATTTTAGAAATCCGCTTCAATGTGAATTCGAACTTACGAGTACTGGGTCGTCAGCCAAGCTTGCTAGCCATCACGCTGCCGCGGGTCCCAACACATCGGGTAGTCTGCTTACTTAATTTTTGTTTTTTGCATATCCCTCACAGGACGTTGCAGTCATCATCAGCACTTTTCAGCTGCTGTTGATGTACTAGGCAGCATTACGCTCAGTAGTTTGCGATTGCTTTCTGAGCGACCGGGTCACATACCCCGTAAGTTACCAACGCGGCGAGAACCGCTAGCGATTCTCACGCAGGTTACGTTACTCACGGGATTACGGAGAAAGACGTTAATGCCTAAGCCAGGGAGACCGACTTACTTAAATTACTTTGCTAAATACAGACCGTGAGCCATAATGCAGACAAGTTAAAGATAAGTCACTGCCAGCGGGTTGTATTTTTTACTGATGCAGTGTTCATTCTGTAAACTCTCAACGGTGGAAGATACCAAAGTTAAAACTGAAAGAACCTGAAGAGAAATCATCATTAAGAAGGGAGTAGTACCGCAGTAGTTATCATCTCACTGTGGCATACCTAGAAACGAAAGTGTAACTATGTTAGCTAATGACTGAACACAACAAGGCAAAACGGAACAGTTAGTCATCTTTCATGAAAGTTGTTGAGTTGAGTTGAGTTAAGAACCGACATCACTGCACTCTGGACATTCCCATACGTGCTCAGTCCCCTCGTTCAACAGCCAGCGAAGAGTCATACTACTAATCGTTCCCCCTGCTATCTGATTAAAAGTTCTCCTGGTCTTCCCTCTCAGTTTTGAGATTCTTCCAGAACCCCTGCCGATCCCCCACAATCTCATGCTTTCCACATATGGGTTCTCAATCTGTTCCTCCGCCTTCTCCACCTGGTCCCACAAGCGCACGACCACCTCCCCCTTGTCCATAGGCAAACTACCACCAAGAGGTTCATTACCTGCTAGCCTATCAGCCTGTTCATTCCCCCGTACACATGAAAATAATACCGTTGTGAAATCTGGTAGCAAATACAATCAACAAGACAACTATTACTGTCGTGGTCAAGCAAGCTGGTGGTAATATTCTGTATCAGAACAGACACCAAGAGGCGAAACTGTCCCTTGCACAGACTTAAGTTGGTTTTGTCGCTCCTGTGCTAATGAGGACAGGACGACGCTACGGCCGAACATGTTCTGGAAGACCGCTACTAGGTGTGTCGTCAATCTTGGACTCAGCGTTGGTCCACACAGACAAACATCCGCACGATGGTATTTGGGCGACACAACGAGTTCTCAGACACGGAAACATAAAACAGCGACTTTGCGTGCAGGCAGTTCTAGAACATCGAACAAGAAGAAGAAGACAAGGAAGAAGAGGAAGAAGAACGAGGGGAAGAGGAAGGAGAACGAGGAAGAGGAGAAGAATCAGAACCACTTTGCCTCCTCATGGACCATGTCCTGTGACCTAAATAGTAACAACGCGATGCTTGCTGAGTAGTCTGCCATCCTATTGTTATCATGAATTCCTGTGGATTTCTGGCTATTGTTGTGGTCTTTGCCTTCTGAATATTTATTTTCGTGTCATATATTTTACCTGCATATTTACTAGTATTTGTATAGACACTTGACGGTAATGTAACGTAACAGCTCATTGAATGTATCTGTTTCATACCCGATTCCTGCCTTTATGGTTGCCGCGTATGCAGTTTGTCCGAAGAGCGTATATTCAAGTAGTTCTTGTGTGCTGGTGGAGGCTTTGGCCATATAACTATTCAAGCAGTGCCAGTTGTTGTGTCGGTTGTATTTTAAGAATGTACTGTCAGGTTACAACAGAGTTGTAAGGTAAGTACCAGAATTGAGTCTCTTTAGCGGGATAAGGGCTGGATGCGACTGTCTGGAATGGAATGTGACACTCACAGAAACAAGACTTAGGTGTATGTGAAATCATCTGGCAGTCTGGGTGTTCGCGAGGTTAGAGCGCATCGCTTTAACTTCTGGTGCGCTGATTGCAGGGCACGGGGAATCAATCCCTACAAACAGTTAGCTAGATTTCAGCGTTGACTTCTCGTTCAAAACGTAAACATGCCTAGAAAATCATCCTGGGGTTGAGATTTTTTTGTTTCGCTCGCTCGCTTTGAACTCAAGTGTTGTCCACACACATTACTTTTAGTTGTGATGGACTGAATTTTGCATGTGGATTAGCTTTCCTTATTACCAATCACCCTCGCCATCAGGCGAACCTACTCAGACTTCAGAGGTACTTGTAATTTACGTTCCCAAGTCAAGGACGAGAGGTCAACATTTTAGTCCAACTGTTGTTAGATTTCATTGAGCTGAAGAATTATACATACTGTTGGATCGTTACAGTTATTATATTAATGTATGGCATCCGGTGTAGGAGTTGAACCCCTTACCTCGGCATCAGCACACCGGATGTTTAAGAACATGCGTTTGTATCTATTCGGCCATGCTGACCGCCAGGTTGGGATTGATGGCAGCGTCCTGCAGATGACTGGTCACATTTGAATACGGCGGTATGTTTATGTTGGCCTTTCTTCTTCTTCAGCTTTCCGAGCCATTGAGATTCTTTGCTGCAGATACAATCCGTCTCCATTCGTCTCTCTGGTGGACCTTCTCTTGCCAGTCGTTGATTCCAAGTGCTTGTAGGTCTGTACATGTATTATCTCTCCACCGCCTTCTTGGTCTACCTCGGGGTCTACGGTCATTTATTTCCTGAGTGTAAGCGAGTTTTGTTTCCCTATTATCTTCCATTCTTTCTATATGCCCCAGCCATTGTAGTTATGTTGCCCTTTAAGATTAATAATTTGTTATTAGTTTACTGTAGCTCTTATGTTCTTAGATAGTATTACTCATGAGTAGGCCCAGTAGGTCGCGCCATAAACACAATTTCAAATTAGAAAAAATACCAATGAAAGAATAATTTTAATAACGGGATTCTGGTTTGCTGACAATTGGATCCTTGTCGTATCTACGGAGTTGGTAAACTGCTGATTAACTTCTAGTTTAGACAACCACGAATTTCAGTGCTGTAGACATCACAAATCGTTTTCATTAGGGCCATAAACGGCGTAAGGTAGGGTGATCTTGAGCAGACATATTACTGTCAAGACGGACTCTCCTTGAGGTGTGATGTCTGTCTTGTACATGACTTAAACAGTTAGTTGCATGTCCTTTACAGGACGTCGCAGTCAGCTAGAGTATTTTTTGGCTGTTTGTGATTTACTGGGCAGGTTTATGTTCAGTAGTAGTTCGCCATTGTTTTCTCACCAACTGACGTTCATACCATCAGCCACCCGTAGGAAAAAAAGGCAAAAAGGGGTGTTGGAGGGGGGGGGGTGAATTAGGGGAAGAGGAGGATGGTCACGACCAGGTATGTGAGTTAGATCCGGTCACAGAAGTCAGTGACACGCCAGCACAAACGCCACCTGTCTTGTGGGATGGTGGGGGAGGTAATGATCCATGCTTTGTCTGCAACATTCCGACTGGAGTCCGCCAACCCGGAAGACAAGCCTCTCAGTAAATCGTCCAGTGTTGGCGACCCAACGCTGAAGAAGCCATATCTCAGGCGCGCGTGACCTTTAGCCTTGAGGGTCGTCTTCCACAATTATCGTGGGCCCATTATTGAAGACCTGGGTAGGGTGGTAGCTCTTCTATTGGGGTTTCGTGTTTCTTTCGTAGCCTCTTATCATTTGTTGCCCGTGTTTCCTTTTCTGGTGAGCAGGTCAACACTAGAAGGTGGTTTCATTGTGATTCTGAAGATGGACAGATGTTCATTCAACTGGCCGCAACAAGTTGTCCAGAGAGGGTCTTCTGTGTTGGGGAGTGTGTACAGAGGAGCTTCCTGTGCTGTTTTCTTCACACACAATTAGTTCCATTATCACCTGTTTTGGGGACGTGCTTCCTCTCTTTCTCCCTCCCCTTACATTCACGTGATGTTCTCTGCCTTTATCCTCATTCCCTCGTCTATCTTACCCAGTGTGCGTGTGTGCATTCGTACACGGGAGTGTATTTGGAATCGGGTGTGTATTTGGACTCGGGTGTGTATTTCTACATGTGTGAATTAATGTATTTTTGCCTTAGTACTTTGGAAACGTAGGAGCAAGATTGATTTCACGTGTTTAATCTTAGTTTTGTGTTGCATTTTATGATTTTGAGACGTCCATTCTTGATATTTATTTCAATTTCATGACGGCTTGGGACAGTAAATACAGCTGGAAAATTGGCATTCTGCAACCGTATGGTGACATGTCTGTAATCTATAAAGGTAAATGTAAGCCCAAATATGAAGTGTTAATAGTTGCATATAGTAGGTCAGATTTGTATGACCTACTTTGTACTCTAATTGTGCGATATATATATATATAATTTGTTGTCCGTTGGTGTCTTATATTCATCTCCTGTGCCTCTCATCTCCGAACAGAGCATAGTTTTTCAACCAGCTCACGCCAAGGCCTGTGTTGACAGAATCGTGATTAGTCGGATTTTGTGGCTAAAGTTTTCTACTGTATGAGATAATCTGTCTCACGCCAACCCTCCTTCGTCGCCCCTTACGACATGTGTGGTGGGTTACTACTATTCTTTGCTACCCTCATTGACGCCGGTAACACATGGGTGATTAAATGGCGGTGTAGGGGTTGAACTGCATACCTCGCCATCATAGTATCGGAAGTTTAAGAGCGAGCGCTTGTATCCCTTCCCCGCGTTGACGTCTTGATATACTGGATCAGAGAGAGAGAGAGAGAGAGAGAGAGAGAGAGAGAGAGAGAGAGAGAGAGGGGGGAAACAGAATGGTGGCTGTCTGTAACGAAAAGGACGTGGTGACATTAGAATTGATTGATCGCTCAGTTTTGTCGAACTAGTAGCACAATATTAGCGCCTGCAAGTCTGTTGTCACATAGCGATAGTAAAGCGAACGGCAACACCACTGAAACACGGCTGAAGTGAGATGCTTGAAGTGACGTCTAGCCCAGGATTATTTCAGACATGTGAATAGAATCTAGGGGCAAACAAGCAGATCCTTCTGTGAATCTTAGCTTGTTACTTGGCCTGAAACCATTCTGAGTTATATTGATCAGCCCGGAGATTTGACTCTGTGAGGTGTTTGCTTTCTTTGCTGATGTTCACTGATTCTCAACTTGTTTGTGGGTTTGGGGGAGGGGCGATGAGAGGGGATGTAATGTACAGTTTTAAGTGTGAGAGAGCAGAGAAAACGTATGCTCAAAAGATAGTTTATCGTTTTTGTGTTTGCGTTTAATATTTATAGAAAGAAATCTAGAAATTGTATCAGATAAGTTTAGACTGCTTAGCTGCATAATTATAGTAGTCGAGGACCGCGCCTTCGGATGGCTTTTCAGCCGTGAACTCTACAGGGCAGCGTCCCCTTTCAACTGTGTCGCGTTCGCCGAGGCCTTGAACGTCTCAGGAATGAAGGAAAGGTAGCGTGTGTGTTATTTTCCTTCCCGCTTCTGGCTTTACCGAGTGACCGCTTTGTGCCGCTAGCGTAGGCAATGGGATATTTCCAAGGTTGGAAATAGTCGGAGGTGTGGCGTCGTCTACGGTAGGTTTCGGTGATTGTGCTATTCTTGAAGGCTTTAGTGTCTGTGTCATGTACAATATATTCACCCCGTCACGTGTTGCATTGTAGTTGACCACATATGCACAATACATTGGGAATATGGGTATGTTGGGCCGTATCAGTGATTTGTTATTATTGTCTATGATGTGGTGCGTGTTTTAGAATCGGTTGTTTTCAGGTAATCTTAGGGTGTAGCAGTGATAGTGTGTAATTTTTTTTTTCGTTCGCCCGCTTTGATCTCACGCGTTGTCCATATAAGTGCTACTACTTCTAGTGCACTGGACTGATTATTGCGTGTGGATATTATCTTTCCCTATTACCAGCGTCCCTCGCTATCAGGCGAACCCACTCCGACTTCAGAGGTGTTTGTAATTTTCGTCCCCAAGTCAAGGGCGAGAAGTCAGTATGTTAGTCCAACTGACCTGTGTCGGGGTTGGACCCGCAAATTCGGCATCAGCACACCGGATGTTTAAGATCGAGCGCTCATATCAATTCTGCCAAGCTGAGCTCCATAATGTGAAATGATTTCCAGATCCATGGCTGTATGCAGGAATTGTGACTTGTGCCGTGTTACCATCGTCTATTCTTTTATCGTGAGCACAGTGAGACTGTGATTGTATGTCATGATTTCCGCATACCTGGCTTTATTAGGTGCCATGACCGGTGCTCTTTGTCGTTGTCTTTTCCATTCCCGTGGACACACTAAGATACTGGGAGGTCAGCGTGGCGAAGTGGTTAAACCGTCTGCCTCGCGTTCTGAACGACGTGGGACCATTCCCCTGGCAGTGATGTTCGGATCACGAGCTCGGTATTTTTCTGGAGACTTCCGGGGGTCATCACTACGGAGCTCGTGCTTTGTGCCATTCTCTCAGCAAGCGGCTTGCCATTCTGCAGAGAGAGAGAGAGAGAGAGAGAGAGAGAGAGAGAGAGAGAGAGAGAGAGAGAGAGAGAGAGAGAGATCTTAGCACATTGAGTTTAATGTACTCTTATGTCACGACAGGTGTTAACGATTACCCGTTTTATGAGCCATAGTTAGTGCCTGTGTAGTTTATATGAGCTACTTCGGCCATATAAAGAGAGATAGCAGTCTTTAACACTGTGCTGGAAGGAGATGTGTATGTGTGTAGTTGTGGGGAGGAGGGGAGTAAGCATGTAACAGGAAGGCATCATTACATGTTGGAAGGAAAGCATAAAGAAATGGTCTGGAAGAAGCATGTGTTTAAGCACAATGAAGATTAGGAAGAGAACTAGGCGGCATTCCAGCGAATCAAGAGATGAGCAAAAGACGACTGCTTTAGATATGACATACAGTGAGAAGACCTGATAAAGGTATAACTAGAAAGTCCTTGTGGGACTCACAGGGCAAACGAAATGTAGGGAGAAACTACGAGGGCGGTTCAATAAGTAAGTCACACAGTTATGTGGTATGGCAGGTAAATGTAGTTTGTGTTTTCTACAGGCGTCATTAGGTGACAGCAACATCGAACTTTATATTCCCCTTCGTCAGGTGGCGCTAGGTGTCTCATGCGCAAATGGCGACTATACTTACGGAGTATACAACCAAAGAGCAACGTGCTGTTGTGTATTTTTTGTGGGCAAACGGACTGTCTGTAAAGAACATTCATAAGGAAATGCTTCCTGTTTATGCTGATAAATGTTTGTCCCGTAAAGCGGTGCATTGCTAGGTAGAAAAATTTTCTCAAGGACGCGAATGACGCCGAAGTTGAATGTGAAGTGAAAACGTGGTTTAGAAAACAGAGCACGCAGTTCTATGCAGCTGGTTTAGGAGGACTGATAAAACGATGGGATAAGTGCATCAGTGTTGGTTGAAATTATGTTGAGAAATAAAGGGACAATGTATGTATAAAAATAAACTGGTTTCAAGTTGTTATCATATTTAGTTATTTTTCTACAGCCATTTGTGACTTACTTATTGCTTATTGGACACCCCCCCCCCCCCCCCAACAACAATCGTGACAGAAGGCTGTGGACAGGCCTACGTCCATATTCATGAGCTATTATAATAAGAAGATTTAGCTATCCGTCCGTGTTCAGGGGCTAAAAGCCATAAATAAACGTGTGTGCGTGTTGTTCTGTTATAGTAATGCAAACAGTTACGTTATCGTGTATCTTATTTCGCTAGGAATACATTCGCAGGAATTGGTAGACACTCGTAGAAGTAGAAGAGGGAGTAGATATTAGAAGACACCCTGGACACGTTAACAATTACACCGGGGTTCCAACTTAAAAAAAAAAGTCGCTTAAATGTTGCACCGGGTTTTATCCCTTATGGCTCGGTCTCTTTCCGCAGCGCGGAAAGCGTCGCACAAAGCACGAACTCCGCAGCTCTAGCGACGACCCACATGTCTCCGAAAAAATTTCACTCGTGAACAGAAGGACGCGGCCCGGAATCGAACCCACAACCTTCGGAGCCCGAGCCAAACGGCTTGCTCACTTCTCCACGGAGACTCACATCCGGGGTTCCAACTTACCGCCACCAAATGACGTCAGATCCTCGTTGATGAGACAATGATCATGTCTGCCTTATACTCCATGCCATGATGTCAAACTGTCAAGCATCTTCTCTTTTGTTCTCCTTCTCCATTCTTCCCGTTATGAAATACCCCAGCTTTTCTATTCGCATGACATGCCCAAAGAGTGTTTTCTTCTGATGCGAGTAACCAGTTCTCCTTGTGAGCTAACTTCTTTCAAGATATCTTCATTGCTGTTACTACCGTCCAAGGTGTTCTCGTAATTCTTCTGTAAAACATCATCTCTGCAGCTTCCACATAATTCCTCACTAGTCTGCTAATTGTCCATAATTCACCTCCATACATCGGGAATAGCTCAGTATATCTAGTAATAATTCTTGTCCTCATCTCCATTGACAAAGATAAATTACAGAGAATATTCTTCATCTAGATTGGGCTGTTCTGCACTTAACTTCCTTAATACATCTTCCATCTGCTGTTATTAAAATACCCAAATACTTAAATATACTTTTTTTGTGGGGAGGGGGGGGGGGGTTAGATTGGTTCCATTCACTTTAGTGTTACATTTGGGTATATTATTTTAAAAAAAATAAATAACAATTGCTTCTGTTCAGACTAAGTCCTTTGTTTTGATTTTATGACGCAATTATATCTATCATTTCTTGCAACTGCGTTTCCTGTTCAGTGATCATTAGCATGTCATCAACGTAACGCAGGTTGTTTACATTATGGTCAGCTAGACACCCCTAAACACATGTCTTAATTAGCCAGGTCTGTCATCCACCTGCACCGACAACTTTTATTTCACGCAAAAACCAACTCAAAGTCTTTGAAGTAGCAAATAGTATTACATGCGTGTAGTCTTTGTTGTACCTTCTATTGCATACCTTTTGTCGTGACCATTGTTTAGCTGTGCCATGGACTTTCACACTGTATGCAGTCACATTCACATATTCCCGGGTCTTTTGACAATACATCCCCATTATCACAAAGATTACGCATATTTTTATTTGTAAATATAGTTCCTTTATCTCTTTATAATCCTATTCTAAATATTCACCAATATCAAAATGGTGGCATTAATCACATATTCGCGTAGTTCTTTACAGCAGCGGTATAAATAATAGCAATATCCCTTTTATACCCATGCGGTTTTGTACACATTGCGGCTGTATAAATTTAATAACGGGAGTTAGTACACTACTATCGACACGCCACGGTAAGGCTCTTTTTTTATATCCTAGGGCCATTGATAAATGCTATACTCCCGAATTCATCTGGTCTCGCCTCGCCTACCAGTCCAACATCTGATCGCATAATTTAGCTAATGTGTTTGCTGTCGGTTCTTTGTTTTGGCGGTTTTTCCCAAACGAAGGTGTCTTTGTTAGTTGTTGCTGGTTCGTCCTGTGTTTAGTTTGTTTCCGCCCCAGATAATCATACTGTAAGCGATACGGCTTTGATCTGTAAAGCGGTGATTGCTGATGGTGCTTTTATTTGGGCATTCCACGTTGCATCTGTTGGGCAGATAACTGGCGTTTATTATTTTTGTAATATTTCCTTTATTTCAGATTCCATCCCTTTCTGCATAGTATTGTGTTTCCGTACCCTACTTTGTGAGAGTGCTTTGCGTTCGCCTTCCTGGTTTGGCATGATCTCTCTTCCTCCCTTCCTCACACCCTTTCTGCTTCTATTTTGCGGGCGCGCGTGTGGATTATTGGAGTCCTCTCTCTGTTCTTGGAGTCGTAGATGTTCCCCTCAAACATTATCCAGGACTGTGGACTAGTCGTTGAGATAGGACCGGCAGTGGCGAGAGCCGCCAACCAAAACTGATGGAATCTTCTTCTTCTTCTTCTGCGATCATCCGGAGTTTTTTTTTTCCCGGATGTGATTGCGTTGTGCCTGTTTACAGCAGAGCTGCGTTCTTGCGCCGTTAGGCCGACACATCCGACTTCTGCGGGCATTTGTTGACCGGGTTAACCTTCCCGGGTGATGGAATCTGAAACACGACGGTCTCGGGCTGCCAAGACATCCTTTAGGCTTCTGCATTCATTTGAAAATCACAATAAGGCAGTCAGCGTTACTGTCCCGCTGTCTTTCTTTGTGTGCCTTCTGTCAGCCTACCTTGCTGTTGTCTCGTGTCCTGCCAACCATTTCTGATACTGTTGGACCTCCATGCCCTGATGTCAAACTGCCTGCATCTTCTTTCTTGATCTCCTGCCCTCCAACGTTCCCTTTGTGGCTACATGGGTGCAAAAGAAAAGAAACACCTGTGTGTGTGTGTGTGCGTGAGGGGGGAGGGGGGTCACTCTCTTTGAACTCAAACGTAGTCCATAGATGTGCTGCTACTTCTAGTGCACTGGACTGATTTTTTGCGTGTGGATTAGCTATCCCTATTAAAGGTGTCCCTCACTATCAACCGAACCCACTCCAACTTCTGTGGTACTTGTAATTTACGTCCCCAAATCAAGGACGAGAGGTCCAGATGTTAGCCCGACTGACCGTGTAGGAGTTGAACCAGCTAGCTCAGCATCAGTACACCGGAAGTTTAAGAGCCAGCACTCTTACCCCATTCGGCAATGCTGACCTTACAAGTTGTTGTGTGTACACATGCTAAGTCTGGGCAATGAATGTACAGAAATAATCAAGTTGTTGTGTGTACATATGCTACGTCTGGGCAGTGAATGTACAGAAATGATCAAGTTGTGTACACATGCTACGTCTGGGCAGTGAATGTACAGAAATAATCAAGTTGTTGTGTGTACATATGCTACGTCTGGGCAGTGAATGTACAGAAATGATCAAGTTGTGTACACATGCTACGTCTGGGCAGTGAATGTACAGAAATGATCAAGTTGTGTACACATGCTACGTCTGGGCAGTGAATGTACAGAAATAATCAAGTTGTTGTGTGTACACATGCTAAGTCTGGGCAATGAATGTACAGAAATGATCAAGTTGTTATGTGTACACATGCTAAGTCTGGGCAGTGAATGTACAGAAATGATCAAGTTGTTGTGTGTACACATGCTAAGTCTGAGCAGTGAATGTACAGAAATTATCAAGTTGTTGTGTACACATGCTAAGCCTGGACAATGAATGTACAGAAATGATCAAGTTAAGTTTTCACGAGTGAGACACACTAGTAGACCAGGGATAAGCCACCCACATATACATGCAGTTGTAGGGAAAGTAACGTTTGAAGTATGGATTGAGAATTAACCGTTTCATGTGTTGTCTATTTTCGAAGTGTTGACTTCTGTTTAGCAGCTTTGAGACTTGATTGTTTGTATGTTTTATATAGAATGTATGTCACATGCAGTGGCCTGTGAGATGTCGAGAATTGATCAGGTCGTATGCACACATGTCCTGTTGCAATAGAGGAGTCGTATATGTTGCCGCATTCCAATATGAGATTAAAACAGCAGGAATGTATTGTGTGTATGGGTGTACAAATACAACACAGAACCCCTTTCCAGACCAGAACCCACTTTCCGACCGCCTTTGTTTCCAGGAAATTTCCCGGTGTCCATTTTAAGCTGTGTCGGCATGCGTGCCCGGGTCAATTGTTTTGAAAATCCCCACCTCGGATTTGAATGCGAACACATGACCTCCGGGCCGGCAGGCAAGAGTTTAGGCCACTGAGGATACCTGTATTGGCATGTACAGGTGGGGAACAGAGAGGGTGCAAGGGAGAGAATATTATTTGGAAGACGGGAATGTAGAGGGACGGGAGAAGCCAGTTATTTGGTGGTTCTGGTTAACATCGAATAGAAAAGAAAGTCAACGGGATCATTTGGCAAGCTTTCTCAGTGCGGGAGGTTGCACGTGTAGATCAATGAGTTCCGCATCGGTGCAGAAGTGTGCCGATCATTTGTCATCTCGACCACTGATTGCGTGACAAATTGCTGTAGCTGTCGTGTTTGTGTAAGGGGGCGATGATATTCATGTGTCGCTTATCTCTCTCTCTCTCTCTCTCTCTCTCTCTCTCTCTCTCTCTCTCTCTCTCTCCCTCCCCCCTTCTCTCTCTCTCTCGTATCTCTATATCTGTCTCTGTCACTTTCTCTATGTCTCTCTCATTTGTCTTGCATCCATAGCCTCTCTTATCGCCATCCTGTCTCACTCATCCCAGCTACTCATTCTCATCCTAGCCCTTCTATCTGTTTCATTACCAGCCTCAGTCTCTCAACCCAAGCCCCGATCTCTCACCCCAGTCTCTCTCTGTATCTTATCTCCAGCCTCGTTGCCTCAGCGCTAGTCCCAATCTCTCATCCCAGTTTTTTAATCTCGTTTCCAGCCACACTGTCTCAAAGCTAGTCGTAATCTCTCATCCCAGTCTCTCTATTTCATCTCCAGCCTCATATCTCTCATCCCAGTCTCTCTTATCTCATTTCCAGCCTCATTGTCTCAGCACTAATCCCACTCTCTCTATCTCGTCTTCAGGCTGATTCTCTCAAAGCTAGTCCCAATCTCTCATCTCAGTCTCTCTATCTCGTCTCCAGCCTGTATTTATACTCGCAGAAAGGACGTGTTTTTTTTTTGTTTTTTTTTTTTTGCGCTCACCCTTTTGGATTCTAATTTAGTTGTATTAGTGAACTAATGCCGGCTTCGTGGCTTAGAGGTTATGACTTTTCTCCGTAATCTCGTATACTCTCGTCGGTAACGTGATGACGGTGAAAATCAGCAGTGGTTCGAATCGCATCGGTAACTTACGGGGTATGTGAGCCGGCCGCTCAGAAAGCAATGGCAAACTACTGAGCGTAATCTTGCCAAGAAATCAACATACAGCTGAAAGATGCTGGTGTTGACAGCGATGTCCTGTAAAGGATATTCAAAAAAAAAAAAGTGAAGTAATGATAATTTGCACATTGCTGTGACCGTTATTCTGTCGGTCATACAGTAAAATAATGTGTGATTTATGTTATATAATCTTATCATCTTGTGAAAAATATTGATTTGCAGCACTTTCCGGCTAATATTCTACTGGTATCATTAGTATTGGGTCTCTTCGCCGGCTGTTGCAGGTGAGGACGGAGCATGTTTTGGAAGTCCTGAGTGCTATGATGTCGATTCTTGACTCAAATCAACTCACCTCAACTCAGCCTACTTAAATACTTAGGGGAACACAGGAACACGTAAAATAGTGTCATGGTTCTAACCATGTCTCTTCGCTAAGATTTATACACCCTCCCCGTGGACGTGTAATTACTAGGCCAGCGGGGAATCACCACCGTTCCGGCTATTTAAGAAACCATAAATTCACGCCCAAGTGGTACGTCAACGGGTACGAAGCGTTATAAACTCTACTTTTGGGCACACACAACAGGGTGCTTCTAATTTTTAGAATGTAATTAGAGGAATTGCAGTTAAGCTGTGGAAATGTAAACAATATAAAATAACACAAAGTAATACAAACTTTAAGGCATAAAAAAGGGATGAGAAGAATAAAAAGATGAAAAAATGAGAGCAATGAAGAGAACAAATGTATGTGATGATAAGAGAGAAGATCGAAAGATGAAGGGAATTAAATGGAAGGGGTTTTGAACGGCGAGGGAGTATAAATGGAGGATAGGAGGTAAATTTATATGTGTCTTAGACATATTAACCTCCTCTAACTCGTTACTAACTTACTTTCTCTATTTCTCTGATTTACATGTACGGTCGTTTGGCCTCTGTAGCCGTCGACACACCCACGGTACCGCTAGCCCACAGTGAACGATGTTGTAACCACGGTGCCTTCTTTGTACCCCGTCCATAGCTACAGAAAACTTGGTGACAACTGGCAAGATTGAGGGGAAGAACAAGGGGAAGGCAGAGAAGTTAACATCTGACTGGCTTGACCACATGACATGGTCGGGACAAGAACACAGAGGTGATTAACGACTCTGGTGTTTAAGATGGCGAAACATGACTGCCCACTCTTACCGACAAGGCACATGATGAATGATTTAAATGCTACAAGAGTCCCGTGACTTCAAGCGGCCAAGAGAAGCCAGCTACTCGAATCATTATTTCCATTGTATTCGTAGTCTGGGTCCTCTTGTGATTACTTTCACGGCAATGGCAAGCTACTAAATGTAAAATTGCTAAGAAAATCACAAACAGCCAATAGATGTTGGGGTTGATTGTACGTCTTGTGAAGGACGTGCAACAAACTTGTAACAGCTGATTATTTCAGTCCTTCTATCATCTTTGCAGCTGATAATTTCAGTACCACCATCAGTACCACTAGTAGCCCACATGCCTACCTCTGTGTACCGTGGCATGGGCGACGTCAGACAATTTACCGCAGTGTGAAAATAAATATGCCATTGCCAAGAGATGTATGATGGTGTCTCTGGCGGACTAATTTTGATACAAATGTTTATAAATGAGTAGTCTGACCATGGAAGTCATGGCAGTAAGTAAAGCAATAACATGGCTCGAGACACAGACATTCACTAGGGCTTGTTTCCTTAGCGACTCAATGAACATGATCAAGAGGATAGAGGAGGGGTCGATCCGAAGAGAATGGTTGCTGCCTCTGGAGCGGTCTCGGCTGGCAAAGATTAGTTTCATCTTCGTGCCAGGGCATGCGGGGGTACAGAGAAATGAGCGGGCTAACAAGCTCGCAGGTGATGCTACTGTGGAGGGCGGACGCGCCATGGACCAGGCTGACATTCTGAATGCTCTACGAGAAGTAAGACTTTTGCGAGAACCAAGTTATGACTGTGAATCTACAACAATGGCCAGACTGCGAGAGCAGCAAATTAAAAGAGGCGTGGCCAAACAAGAACACTACGCAGGAAGCCAAAAAAGATTGATAAAAGAAGATTGATAAACCAACACAGAACTGGCGTCGTTAGCCGCTACACGCTGCGGGATTTGCTGAGGAGGGGATCCGAGCACTTATGGACTGAATGGTTCGATGTGCAATGAGGATGATCTGTCGACTAACTAACTAACTAACTAACTAAAATCCTAGAGATTGAACACAGTAACCACACAGCCCCAGGCTGACCGTGAGACAATTAACATCCTCGTTGTAGCTAGCACTCTTGCCTGTCGGCCCCGTGGTTACGTGTTTGATTCTTCGGCGAGTCGACTTTTTTCTTTTAGGGTGGGGGATAGTCAGGGGTGCCAGGTCCTTTCAGTCTAACATGTGTACCTCACATTTTTTGGAAGAAATTGCATAAGGCATGACATTGACTACAATAACTATCGATTGCCGATTGATCTTTAACAATATGTGGCTAACAGCATATATCAGGACTGGGAACGGGTTCTTTACATTACGAGGGTAAGTTAATAAGTAAGTCACAAATGGCTGTAGAAAAATAAGTAACTATAACAACTTGAAACCAGTTTATTTGTATACATACATCGTCCCTTTATTTCCCAATATTTTCACCAACATTGATGCACTTATCCCATCGCTTTATCAAACATCCCAAACCGGCTGCATAGAACTGCGTGCTCTGTTTTCATTTACCTGCCACCCCACAGAACTGTGTGACTTATTGACTCGCCCTCGTAACTTGTTCTACCCAGCTATGCACCGCTTTACGGGAAATCGCTAGACGCTAAGTCCACTGAAAACTCACCTTGGCGGGGAGATATTTCGCGAGTGACGCCGAAGTTGATTGTGAAGTGAAAAACGTGGTTTAGAAAACAGCACGCAGTTCTATGCAGCCGGTTTGGGAGGACTGATAAAACGATGGGATAAGTGCATCAATGTTGGTGGAAATTGTGTTGAGAAATAAAGGGACAATGTATGTATAACAATAAACTAGTTTCAACTTGTTATCATATTTAGTTATTTTTCTACAGCCATTTGTGACTTACTTATGAACTTACCCTCGTACATTCTGAACGGACTGAGCCTGGCTATCGCAGTGGCTAGGCTGACACGCATTCCTGCCGACTCGGTGGTCGCGTGTTCCACGTGTGTTAAAATGGGTCCTCTGTGTGTCTTGGTTACTTACAGTCAGGACGCAGAGTAAGTAATCCAGTTCTAAAAACGACTCTTTCAATATTAAATAAGCTAAGACCAAAGATAAGGCGGCACTCTTCCGACAGACGGGTCTAAATAGTTCTGCAGTGAATAAGTGATTAGGGTTAGTGTTAGTTATATAAAATTATTCACTGCAGAACTATTTAGACCCGTCTGTCGGAAGAGTGCCGAAAAGGCGAGTATTAAGGAGAGGGCAGAAATAGCTGATGTCTTCTGAGAAATAATATGTTTTTTTAAAAAAATACCGAGGTAAAATTTGGCACAACGTGGAAGCCTGGTAATTAAAATAGCAGGCGTGTGTATTTGTTTTAAAATATATATATATTGTTTTAAAACAAATTGACTCAGATACCCGCCAGTTAGGAGGTAAAGTTTATGTGATGGTGTTTTAAGAATTCTGTCAAAATACGATAGCAGAGGATCTCTGATCAGGGATGACAGAGAAATCATCTCAGGAGGGTCTCGAGATTTAAACAGAATAATCATCGCTGTCATAGCAGTTTTGCGAAACGTCTATCCTCAGTCAGATGTCCTTTTTTTTGTTGCTGTCATGTGTGAATTATCTATAGCATCTTGGTGAATTATCTATCGCATCTTGGTGAATTATCTATCGCATCTTGGTGAATTATCTATCGCATCTTGGTGAATTATCGCGAATTGGTGAGTTATCTATCGCGTCTTGGTGAATTATCTATCTTATCTTGGTGAATTACCTATTGTATCTTGAGTCTGTCAGGTGTGTGGCCTTACCCTCCCCGGTACCCTCCCCTCCGTAATGATCTTTTCTAGATTCTAAAGAATTATACTAAAGAAGAAACGAGGAGAAAAGTATTTAAATGCGGCACATGCTACTTCAGCGTGTTATATGAATACATTTTACAGAGGTAAGAAACAGTATTTTTTATTTATTAATTATTTTTTTTTTGCGCTCGCTCACTTTGAACTCAAGCGTAGTTCATGCACACTATTTATAGTATTGATGGACTGAATTTTGCGTGTCGATTAGATTTCCATATTAACAGTGTCCCTCGCCATCAGGCAAATCCACTCCGACTTCAGATGTCCCCAAGTCAAGGACGACAGGTCAACATTTTAGTCAGTCTGTCCGGTGTAGGGCTTACCTCGGTGTAGGGCTTACCTCGGCATCAGCACACCGGATGTTTAAGAACACGCGTTCGTATCCATTCGGCCATGCTGACCTGCAGAAACAGTATGAAACTATGGTTATGGGATGCGTACCGTTGCTGGAGCTTGCTCCGTGGCGAAGGCGTTACGTGGAGAAGGAGTTACGGACGCAGTTCATGATCCCGCATACCTGCGTTCAAAACACAGTTTCGCACGATTTGGCAGCAGACCGCGTTGTGTTGGTTTTTTTTTAACGAAAC
This sequence comes from Cepaea hortensis, assembly GCA_963921405.1. NCBI lineage: Eukaryota > Metazoa > Mollusca > Gastropoda > Stylommatophora > Helicidae > Cepaea > Cepaea hortensis. The sequence goes on from OY992882.1 coordinate 108,220,854, forward strand.
GGTATAGGTACCGGTCTTTCAGAAAGCGGTGGCAAACTACTGAACGTAAATATGCCAAGAGATCAAAACAATGCTGGTGTTGACTGCAACTTCCTGTAAAAGAATATGTATCTGGAAAAGCTGTCGGTTATAGACCATGTGGCATAGAGGAACGCACGCTGTGTACAGGTTTAGATTATGCCACCAGTAGGCACAAGTCTGTCACTGTAATAGGGATATGACCCAGTTCCCCCTGTTGTTAATAACCCCTTTACTGTTTACCAAGCAAGGATACAGATTCAGATAAGTACCCTTAATATTGTCATGCAGTGTGTTTCATGTAGTTGTGTGTCGATTTGTGTGTGTTGATTTGTGTGTGTTTGTTCTGTGCTGACGAAGACTTTCGCCGCAACGTCCTATTTGTTTCTTTTAATCGTGTTTCAGTAAAGCTCATAATCTACTTCTCTTTTTTGGTGATTTATTCATTGCCTTTACTGTTGGAGCAGGTTGAATAGACCGCCACAGAGTTTATATTTCATAATTAGAAAACTCTTTTCCATTCCCTGCGGTTTCCGTGCAAAGGTATTAGTGCCGGTCGTTCAGAAAGCAATGGCAAACTACTGAAAATAAACTTGCTTAGGAATCACAAACAGCTAAAAATTGGTGGAGTTGACTGCGACACTGTGTAAAGGATATGCAACTAACTTTTGTTCAGTCTATTGTACTGTTACCTCAACCCCGTTCAACTTCAGAAGATAAGCTATATTAGGGTCCATTCTCCTATTGCTAAATAATGCAATGATTGTCTACAACAGTGAGGAGACTGGACTTCTACTATTGCTAAATGATGCAGTGATTGTGTACAACAATAAGGGACTGAGCTTCTACTATTGCTAAATGATGCAGTGATTGTGCACAACAGTGAGAGGACTGAGCTTCCGCTATTGCTAAATGATGCAGTGATTGTGTACAACAATAAGGGACTGAGCTTCTACTATTGCTAAATGATCCAGTGATTGTGTACAACAATAAGGGACTGAGCTTCCGCTATTGCTAAATGATGCAGTGATTGTGTACAACAATAAGGGACTGAGCTTCTACTATTGCTAAATGATGCAGTGATTGTGTACAACAGTGTGGGGACTGGACTTCTGCTGCTGCTAAATGATGCAGTGATTGTGTACAACAGTGTGGGGACTGGACTTCTGCTGCTGCTAAATGATGCAGTGATTGTGTACAACAGTAAGGGACTGAGCTTCTACTATTGCTAAATGATGCAGTGATTGTGTACAACAGTAAGGGACTGAGCTTCTGCTATTGCTAAATGATGCAGTGATTGTGTACAACAGTAAGGGGGCGGGACTTCTGCTATTGCTAAATGATGCAGTGATTGTGTACAACAGTAAGGGACTGAGCTTTTGCTGTTGCTAAATGATGCAGTGATTGTGTACAACAGTAAGGGACTGAGCTTCTGCTGTTGCTAAATGATGCAGTGATTGTGTACAACAGTAAGGGACTGAGCTTCTGCTGTTGCTAAATGATGCAGTGATTGTGTACAACAGTAAGGGACTGAGCTTCTGCTGTTGCTAAATGATGCAGTGATTGTGTATAACAGTAAGGGACTGAGCTTCTGCTGTTGCTAAATGATGCAGTGATTGTGTACAACAGTAAGGGACTAAGCTTCTGCTGTTGCTAAATGATGCAGTGATTGTTTACAACAGTGAGGGACTGAGCTTCTGCTGTTGCTAAATGATGCAGTGATTGTGTACAACAGTGAGAGGACTGAGCTTCCGCTATTGCTAAATGATGCAGTGATTGTGTACAACAGTGAGGGACTGAGCTTCCGCTATTGCTAAATGATGCAGTGATTGTGTACAACAGTGAGAGGACTGAGCTTCCGCTATTGCTAAATGATTCAGTGATTGTGTACAACAGTGAGGGACTGAGCTTCCGCTATTGCTAAATGATGCAGTGATTGTGTACAACAGTGAGAGGACTGAGCTTCCGCTATTGCTAAATGATGCAGTGATTGTGTACAACAGTGAGGGACTGAGCTTCCGCTATTGCTAAATGATGCAGTGATTGTGTACAACAGTGAGGCACTGGACTTCTGCTATTGCTAAATGATGCGGTGAGAGGTTGACGAGAAACAATGTTTTCAATTGTTCCAGGAGCTATGGAATTCGAACCATTTCGGTAATTGATTTGAAACGTTAAGAGCTTGTTGAAATGAAATATTTAGCTGCAATATATGAAATACCAGGTTAGATCAATAACGAAAATGCCAAAAATAATTCCTACATTGCGAGTAGATGCTTGTGGGGTAAACTTTGTGCGAAAGTTGCATTCCTTCGATGTTGTGAATTTTCTCAACATTGCAATTTCCAAACATAAGCTAGCATGTATCAGGTGATTCGCGGAAAGCCGGTGAATAATACAAGTGAAAAGGTACAATTATCTCGGAACAGTCATAACATCTGACGGGAGATGCCTTGAAGAGATTAGAACAAGAATCACCATGGCAAAAGTAGCCTTTAGTAAGATATAAAAAAAAAACACATACTGACCAATAAAAATATGTTAATTGAAACGAGAAAAAGAGTGTTGAGGTGCTACATAGAACCTGTACTTTTGTATGGATGTGGAGCTTGGACAATTAGCAGTCAATCTGAAAAACAGCTAATGGCTGTGGAAATGTGGTTTCTGAGGAGAATGCAAAGAATGCCATGGACAGAAAGAAACACCAATGAACAAATACTACAAGAAACAAATGAAGACCGTAAATTGATTAGTGAAATTAGACATAGACAGTCACAATTTTTTGGACATGTTATGACAAGAAATGAATTGGAGAACTTGGTGACAACTGGAAAGATCGAGGGGCTAAGAACAAGGGGAAGACAGAGAAGTAAATACCTGGATCACGTGGCACGGTCGAGACAGGAACACAGAGCTGATCCACGACTCTGGTGATCGAGTGAAATGGCGAGTCATGACCGCCCACGCTTACCGGCATGGCACACGATGAATGGATGCCTGGCCTGCATACTCACAACTGCTCACAAATGTGAGACAGAATAAAACATTGTCTGTTGTTTGTGTCTTTGTTATTCAAATGCAGTTTTTACCATACCTATTCTATTTTTGTATGTTGGTGTCACTTTTGCCATCATTTGTTTTACATGTCCTAGATAGAATAAGCTTGCTAGTTGCTCTAGTATCTCTGTTTACCAGAATATTCCAGGCGGATCGATGATGGAACAGCGCTGTGTTCATTGTAATATAACAGTTGACGTGATCAGTTGTACAGTCGACATTAAGCACTTCTGGCATCAAAGATGACTGTCAGAAATAACTGTCATCTACTGCCTATAATACCTTGCTGTGTAGTTCGGGGGGGGGGGGTGTCTTGAGCCTGAGGAATTAAGGTTAAGGCCGCCTGGCTAGTGCAGTCGCCGCGAACTGTGCCAGTTAGGTTAGTTAGTTAGTTAGTTAGTCTTTCCTCTTGAGCCTAAGGCGGCGCATAGGGCAGAAGTCCTGACTCTCCATGCCTGGCGGTTCGCTGCTACCTGTTGTAGATCTTGGATATTTACTTGGCCATTGAATGAGCCTTCTCTAATGATGGTTCTACGCAGGGTCTCTCTTGGTCTTCCCCGTTTTCTTTTCCCTACCGGTGACCATATGAGGGCTTGGTAGGGGAGTCTTGTCTTGTCCATTCTGAGTACATGGCCGATGTAGTTCCATCGGCGTCTTCTTATGAAATTTGATACTGTATCTTGCTTAGTCTCTTGTCTTATTTGCGTATTGGTTCTGAAGTCTGTCCAGTGGATGTATAGAAGTCTTCTAAGACATTTGTTCTCAAAATTATGTAATTTTTTATCTAAAGCTACCGTTGATTTCCAACTTTCACATCCATACGTTAACACTGGAATCACACAAGAGTTGAAGATTTTAAGTTTTGTGTGTTTGCTGAGTGTCTTTGACTTCCAGATGTTTGACAGTTTATTGAAGGCACTAGATACCAGTGCGATTCTAGATGATATTTCTGATGTTGAGTCCCCTGTAGATGTCATTTTGCTTCCTAGGTATGTGAAGCTGTTGACTTTTTCAAGAACGTAGCTGTTCAATTTGGTGTCATCTGAACTGTTGGTAAGATCAATAGTCTTTGTTTTCTTGGTGTTAATTTGGAGACCAATTTGCCCTGAAACATTTTGGAGGTGGTTTATTTTCTCTTGGGCATCCGGGTGTGTTGAACTCAAAAGCACTATGTCGTCGGCAAAGTCCAGGTCTTCTAGAATTTTGTCAACCCAATGGATACCCATATTTGTGTTGTTTGTGCATTTGCGCATGACCCAATCGATAGCTATTCCAAAGAGCATCGGTGATAAGACACAACCCTGTTTCACTCCTGTTTCGACTGAGAACCAATCAGAATTTCCAGTTAGGTACCTGGGTCTAATCACACACGTTGCTTATCTATCAACAGTTCACTCAACACTGACACGCACCAATGAACACAAATAAGTCCGAGTGATTGTTTGTCTATGACCACGGTCAAGTGGACAGAAAATGTATTATTTACTTTATAGCTGACCAAGTTTTACTGTCGGGGCCTTCAAACAGAGATGTGGCTGGACCGTGGTAACAGTCGTACGTCCTTTACAGGACGTCGCAGTCAGCCCAGCATTTTTTGGTTATTTATAATTTCTTGGCAAGTTTACATCCAGCATTACATTACACCCCAGTTTGCCATACCTTTCTGAACGACCGGTATTCATATCATTTTATGAAAACCAGCTCAAGCGGTCTGCTTTGAAATCGCTGTGTTCCGAACCCGATATGCGGGATTACGAATTGTGTTCGCAAACCCCATCGCCACAGAGCGGGCACAGTGTTAAGGGCTCTCTTTTATTAGGGTATTTGAATACTAACGCGTTGGTTGTAGATTCGCGCAGCCCTGGCTTTGTTCCTTATAGTGGTATGGTTGGATTTTCTAGTCAGATGTGAGGTTGATCCAGCTACATAAAGTATTTACCCTTTCTATTGTTACTTGAGAAAGGATGACAGGCGACATTTAGGTAGATAGACAGAAGAAAAACAAACTAGAAGACGGACTGGTAGACATACATGTAGTTAGGTAGATTGGCAGACAGACACCTATAAGGATAGACATGTAAGGAAGTAGTTTTTTTTTTTTTTTTTTTTTTAAATTGTGTGTTCTTTATTGGAAGTCGCAATCAACTCAATCATGTTTTGACAGTTTTCTAGGAAATCGTACGTTCAGTAGTTTGCCGTTGCTTTCTTAACGGCCTGAGCTCATACCATTGTGAAAACCAACCCAGAGAGATCTGCTTCCAAATCGCCTGCGGCTAACTTCGAACCCCATATGTCGGAATTTTTAAACTGCGTTCACTACTCCTTCACCACGGACGCCTGCAGTAGATAAGTATGGCGATACATAAACATATGGGGGGGCTAGATTGACGGACCGGGCAGACAGAGTGATAGACAGACAAATAGCTACGCGTTTGGCTGTATTTACGAATAGGTAGACAAGCATCGCCTGATCTGTGGCGAAAGCTTTACTGACGCGATTCGTAAGCCCGTTTACCGCGTTCGAAAAACAGCTACAGGCGATTTGGAAGCTGACCGCCTTGCGTTTTTTTTTAAACGAAATTATATGGGTGCCGGTCGTTCAGAAAGCAAACTACTGAACGTAAACTTGACAAGAGATCACAAACAGGGAAAAATGCTGGGGTTGATTGCGATGTCCTGTAAAGGATACGCAACTAACTTTAGACAGACATAAAGAAGAGGGGGAAGAGGGAAAACTGATTTGACAGCACTTTGACAGCAGAGCTAGCATACAAGCCGGGGGTAGGGTGTTAAGGCACATGTCACTAGAAGTTGCGTGATTCCCAACATGTGCGTGAGGTCTCGGCTACCCGGTCTCTGTGGCAGTGTTGTTAAAAAAGCACGGGGATTCATTGCAGTGATAGAGAACCGTGATAAATCGCAGCAGCGCCGGCAGGGGGATGACTAGGGGTCCGTCATACCAACAAGGCTTCTGTGAAAGAAAGAAATGCCTGGCGTGATACGTCATCTGCGGCCCAACACTCGCTTACCTTGTATAATTTTCCTGCTCGGCTAATCCCGCCATCGTGCGGTGGAAACCTGGGCCAGGTACCTAGTGATATATATACGCGGTGTTTTGTTCTCTGGGATTTGTAGAGGTGCCGTGTGTTCAGATCTTTGTCACACTGTTCATTCAACAGCAAGGAGATTTATGTTACATAGCGTTTCTTGTGAGGATTCTTATGCACTCGTCGTTGTTTTTTTCTTGTGAGGATATTCCGCTGGCTTTCATTTTGGGATGATGTTTACACAGTCATATTGTGTGTTTATATGAAATGGTGAAAAGCGATGTTGTTTGTTGTTTATGTTATTTAAGGTTGTTTACGAAAGCTCAGTGACTGTTTTACTACACATTTAAAGACTCTGCTAGACCGTACTCACCACGAAAACGGTAAATTTATCAGCGTTACGAGACATTGTTTGCTTAGAAGTACTTGGGAATGGCACCGAAAGCGTTAAATTCAAATTCGACGATTAATTGAGATGTATTATATTTAAACATTGTCCCAAATATGCTTCATATTTCAAGTTTCGTATTAGAGCCTGAAGATGAGAATAAAAAAAATTGTTAAAATGTTGCAATGTTTACTGTTTTAATTGCGTAGGCCAGATTCCACATAGTTTCTATCGTGTGCAGTCAGTCGGTTGTGGTAACTTCTTTCCGTGTGTTTTAAATTAGTTTATCTTATAGCAGATACTGCGTTGAGCTTTGAAATGATAAGGCTAGTTTATCATATAGCAGATACTGCGTTGAGCTCTGAAATGATAAGGCTTTCGTACATTCTCTGTGTTGCGAGCGTGATCGGCTTCCTACCTCTGTGTATTTTGGTGACTAAACTTACAGCAACGCTTATGTATATATGAAGGGGGGAAAAAATAGATGGTATGGATGATGGTATGAAATATATGGTATGTCGATAATCGTGAACGGTCATATTTCGCCATCACATACGATCACCAGTCTCGGACCAGCTCTGTGTTCTTGTCCCGATTATGCCATATGGCTAAACCATACAGATATTTATCTTTGTGCCTTTCACGTGTTCTTTCCCCCTCAATCTTGCTAGTTGTAAGCATGTTCTACAATTTATTTGTTCTCATAACGTGTCCAATGGACTGTCTACGTATAATTTCTCTAATCAGTTTCCATTTGTTGTAGGACTTGCTCGCTGGTTTTTCTGCCTGTCCGTGGTATTCTTTGCATTTTCCTCCAAAACGACATTTCCACCGCCATTAGATGTTTTTCAGCTTGCCTGCTCATTGTTCACGTTTCACACTCATATTAAAGTACAGGTGTTATGCTGCACTTCATAACTCCCGGTTTTTTACGATAATGTTTTCGGTACAGAGAAGTGATTCCGTTTTAAATTGAAACCATTAGAGAAACTCTTAGAAAAGTCAAATCTTTTGGTTTGTGGCTTGTCAATTATTGGAGAACCCCTGAGGTCAGTGAAATAACATTAGAAATAAACACACGAGTACTTCTTAGCGCTTATGAAAGTTCAAAATAATGCTTTACCATTTTGTGAATTTCAATTATCAAGACATAAACAATATGTGTATTTCGCTCAACATACAGAGTGACTACTATACTATAACCAGATGAGATGCTGCACAATTTTCCGTGCAATAATTTGTGCAACCAATTATTTCTGTTCTCACAGAAGTGGAGGGAAGAAATAAGAATGACTCAGTGCACTAAACAATATAAACATTGAAAACTATAGTGAATACACGGGTATGTAAACCTGCCCCCTCCAAATGACATGCCTCTCTGACTGAACAAGTGACCCCAACGCACGCTATCAACACACTATTGACATGCAATTAGTTGAGTTAAGAACCAACATCACTGCACTCAGGGCATTCCCATATGTGCTCCTTCCCTCGTTCAACAGGCAGCGAAGAGTCATACTACTAATCATTTCAACTGCTATCTGATTTAAAGTTCTCCTGGTCTTCCCTCTCAGTTTTGAGATTCTTCCAGAACCTCTACTGATCACCCGCAATCTCATTCTTTCCACATACGGGCTCTCAATTTTTTCCCCCGCCTTCTCCACCTGGTCCCACAAACGCATGACCGCCTCCTCCTTGTCCATAGGCAATCTACCACCAAGATGTGCATTCCCTGTCAGCCTATCAGCCTGTACATCCCCCCCCCCCCTTCCTCCCCACGCCCGCAATTAACAACTCGCAATATTTTGTCGACAGTGTCTGAACAGCACAGTCAGGCGGGTTGGCTCTATCAGTGGTGATGATGATGACCCTATGCAATCTCAGTGAAAAGCAGTGCATATAGTAAAGTTTCGAGAATTTTCCGACACGTGTCAGCGCCTGAAGATGAGAATTGGGAAATGTTCGTAACGTTGATATGTTTGTTTTCATTCTCACGGCTCAGGCCAGAATCGTCTTTACGTATGTATTGGAATAGTCACAGAGCTTTCTTTCGTTAACAGTTTCAGTTACCACGTGAATGGTGTTGTTACGTCAACCGCAAGATGGCACACTGTGTGAACACAAGCACAGAGCCGATGTAATTCTGTGGCTTGCTGTAGTGTTGCCATCTTCATTCCTTGCGTTGTGTTGTCAACCGAACAAAGTGAACAACATTGCAGGCGCGCTCACACATACATACACTCGTAATTTAAAAAAAAAAAGTACCCCATTTTAAAACATCAACATAGATTAAGGAATTGTTTTTGTTTTCTTTATTTTTTCAAAATTCACTACGCCACCTACATCGACGCCCGCTAAGCAACATGATCTGTCATCATCATACTTTCATTTCCTGCCTATAGTACCTTGCTGTGTAGGACAGGGGGGTCTTGAGCCTGAAACATTAAGGCCGCATGGCTAGTGCAGTCGCCGCGAACTGTGCAGGTTAAAGTTTTCTTTTGGCTACGGACAGAAAAAACTCTACACCTTACCGAGGATTCGAACCCGGGTCTTCCGAATAACATGATCAAGACTATGAAATGTAATCTGCGCATTGAAGGTCAGTTGTATTGAGCCTCCAGCGGCCCCTCACCTGCGCCTTCGTGGTGTACTCACGCAGGCTTCTTGTAGGCCATTTCTTGATGTTGTCCTCCTACATGTAGCGTCACCCCAAGCATTTATAGACAATGGAATAGATATAACAAACCAGGATTGATAACGCATAAATGGTAAGGCAGACTTGCGCCATATCGAGGGAAACAATCCAGCACATTAATTGGTTGATAAATGCTATAGAAGACTGAATTTTAACTCGTAAATCTGACGCGCTGGCTTTCATGTCATTAGAGTGACATCACAAGGGCTTGCATCTGTTGAAGTGGGATTGTTGTAAAGGTTTTCCTCCCAATTCATTGCTGAAGTACCGTCTCTACAGGACTTGTGTTGCAGGGCTCCCTTCCATCTCTCCAACCTCATAAACCAGTCAGATGTGCAAGAGGGTATTTAAACTTCACATCTGTGGAGAGGCATGTTAGGATGCCGCCAGGTCATGGTTCAGCACAGCACACTGGGACTGACTGAGATCAGGCTTGGGTTGGTCATGTGTCCTCCTTGGGGTCTTTTATTGTCAACAGGCTCCAGTCAAATGCTCAGAGAGAACATGTAAACAGAACACAAGAGTTGTGAATAGACAGGGTCGCCCACGCCAGCCAGAACTAGTACTTTAGATATCTGCAAAATCATTCCATGTCATTGTGTGCCTTGTGGTAGTTACCTTGCGCTTCCCCTTGGCGTCTTTTTTTTTTTCTCCAGTTGTTAAGATTCCTTCTTCTAGGCACGGATTAGTTTCTTTGTCTTCGTCACGGTCGCCCTACCCCCCTGAGCAGATAGGCCGACAAGGCGTGCAACTAGTACACGGGATGATTCCAACAATGCCAGTCCCCTGGCTGTTGAGCTGGGCGGGTCAGTCTGACATGCATACGGTGATGCTCTTTGTGCCGACCCGGACTGCACGCTTTCCCTCCCCCCTGGCAAGGCTAGCAGATGGCAGATGGTTTTTGGGTAGTTCTGTAAAGCTGGGTTCCTTCTGCAGGTGAACGGTTTTCATCATAGCTGTTTTTACAATACTGTGTGGATTTTTGTAGCATGGATTGGAGCGTCGGTCATTACGATAATTAGTTGGTCCTACAGGGTTCTTCTTCTTCTTCTTCTTCTTCTTCTTCTTCTTCTTCTTCTTCTTCTTCTTCTTCTTCTTCTTCTTCTTCCTCTTCTTCTTCTTCTTCTTCTTCTTCTTCTTCTTCTTCTTCTTCTTCTTCTTCTTCTTCTTCTTCTTCTTCTTCTTCTTCTTCTTCTTCTTCTCCTCCTCCTCCATCGTCGTCTTCTACGTCTTCCTCATACTCCTCCTTCCGCACAAGTATTACTAAGTAGCACTCTAGGAGGGTGTTGCTTGTTTTGTTTTTGTTTGTTTCATTACATACGAATATCTACTTAAGTGTCCCATATTCTTCCCATTGATCTCACAAGGGGAATCTGAACACAGTGCACGAACTCTGTAGCACGAGCGAGGAAACAAGAGTATGTAAACCAGATTCACATCATCATAATACTCCCACTTTCACCGTCAAGCGGCGTGGGGAGGAATAACTGACTGACGTTCCAGCGCCCGACGAGTTGCACTTGATAGTGTCATTTCTTGTAATTGTACGTCTTGGTGTCGTCATTCTGTTGTCTTCTCGGGCTCCCTATTGCTCTCGTGTAGATCAGGGGTGTCAAACTCAATCGCTCAGCGGGCCAAAACTCAAATAACATGTAAGGTTGCGGGCCAGACAGGATAAACGTTCAATAAGCCGAAAATTAAGCCTTTTTTTATAAAAACAATATACATTAAAACAGACAAAGTTTTAATAATAAAACATCATTGGTACAACATTTTCACTCTTATGGCAATTTGTCAGAGCACAATGTTTGGCATCTTTTCTTGGCTACAAGTTCGTTTAAGTTAGGAGTAATGTTCTGCGACATTAAGATTCTCATGATGGACTGCAAGTGTTCATCAATGAGACGACTCCTGTGTGATGTTTTGTTAATCTTCATCACAGAAAACATCTGCTGACACAGATATGTGCTACCAAACATGCCCAAGGTTCGAGCCGCATGTAGACGAAGTCAGGGCATCTCTTCAGGAATGAAACGAGCGAACTGTGCAGGCCCCACAGTGTCGTACTTTGCCGTTAGTGTCCTATTACACCGCAGCTCTATTAACTCCATCTGCACATTTACAGGTGCAGTTTCCACATCTATGGCAAATGGATTACGAAACAGCTCGAAATTACATTTCTGTGCTTCAAAGTCACTAAAGTTTTTTTGCCTAAAATTCTCTCTAGGGCTGAATATATTTGTACGTCGGTTGAGACCTCTCGGGCCTGATATGATTGTACGGCGGGCCGGATGTGGCCCGCGGGCCTTGAGTTTGACACGTGTGGTGTAGATCTTTGGTGTAGCTCCAGTGCTGGTAACCGATGGTGTTGCTTTCCAACGAGATGACCGAACCATTTGATCTTCAACCTTTCAGTGTATGTGGCACAATGTGTTGATCTCACTGTCTGTCTGATAAAATGATTATAAGTGTATTTATTGGACCAGGGGATCTGCCAATCTGCATTACCCTCGTTTTGGTTGTATTTATGTTCATATTGTATCTGCTGCGTGTTGAACTTAGCTTATTAATATGATTTTGTAGTCTGTCCTTGTCACCGTAAAACAGGCATTGATAATCTACAAATGAAAGTTAATTTATAGGGTGAGGGGATCTATTATCATTGCACATGCTAGGAAAACCTCTTTTTGTATAGGTTAAAAACTTGTTAAAATTGAGCCTTGGCAGCGTCTTATTCGGCCTACTCTTTAGTTTTCAACTGGCGAAGGATGTTTAACGTGTACTCAAACGTGCTAGTGTTTTCTGCTGTGAAGACTGGATGTCCGATCCATCACCCCAGAATTAATGGGAGGGGTGGAGGGGAAGTATACCATCCACGGGTGTCACTTTTGTAGTAATCCAAATTCTATCTACACTGTTTTCTGTCTGCTGGACAGAGACGGCCGTCGAACATCTAAGCCACTCCGCTCCCAGCGTGTTACATATAAGAGGAGAGGTGGATTTGCGGTTCTTTTGACACACAATATGAGACATTTATTATAATTTAAAGGGGTCATTTAGAGTTGTAAAATCCAACATCAGAGATGATACAGCGTGATCTAAGGAGCAGGCTCCAATGAATGTACATCTTATTGGTCGCGACCCGTACACTGCGAACAGTCAGGCACTTTAATTGAGCTCAGACGACATTGAGAAGTTATGACGTGTTTGATATCGCCTAGCAACTATAACGTTATTAGTTTATTTAGTTTGTGCGTGTCTTTGAAAGGATATAGCCGGGCAGTTTAAATAGCCGGCCGGGACTCACGGGTCTGGAGCAATCATATTGTTCTGTTATTTCAGTATTCTATTATTAGCAGGGATATTTCTGTGCTTTCTGTTCATTCGGTTTTCTGTTGTTACCAGGGATCTTGCCGCGCTTTCTGTTATTTCAGTATTCTGTCGTTCGTTGCATACCGATAAAACTATTATGGAGAAATAAATGTATCTTAATGAGGAAAAATTGGAGGTGGTGGAAAATTTCGATTGTCTCGGGTCATTAAATACCAACAATGGTAACACAATGAAATAAATTAAAAGACGAACATCTATTGCTCTTCGGAAACTAAAACAACTGAACAAATTGTGGCGTGGGAAGATAGACCTGCAAAAAATTAGAATTTTAAGAGCATGCCTCTTTCCCAATGCAACATAGGCATGTGGGACCCGGAGACTTAGTAAACAAGCTGGACAGCGCCTTTGAATATAAATGTTAAAGACGGGTTCTAAGAATATCTTGGATACAGAAAAGAACAAATGTATCCACAAGACAAGATCTGAATAATGAAGGATGGATGTGATCATGTGCTTTTCACAAGCATTTAAAAATAAAAATAGAAAGTCGACGTTACAGAGGAATTCTTAAAACGCTCTAGAAGGGCAGGCAAGATATCAACATTTTACAAGACCTCAGTATGGAAAAACATTTAATCAGAAACAGTATCAGGTCTCGGGAGTGGGGGTGCTTTGGCCACATTTCAAACCCACAGAGGGGTTAGAACGAGCGGCAATAGACGGCATGTTTCCGTGAGAAGAGACGCAGGATCACAGTAAATACCCCGGGGAACTCAATGATTTTAAAGAAATCTAGGCCATGACTGGATGGCATGGGCGGACTGGCTCAGTATGAAGGGTCTTTCAGGCGGGCTATCATGAGAACAATTTCTACAAAGGACATAATGCACGTGGATGGTGTTTAAGGCCGATACCGTTGACTTCATGAAACTGTCCGCATGCCCGTGAAACACGGAGAACAGTTCAGGATGACATTACATATAAGTAAATATTACATACATAAATCATGAAGAAGTGCGCGTTTCTTGTTAAAACAGCTAAAAAATGATGGGTTTGACTGAAACGTCCCACTATAGAGAAATGAGCACAGAGAAATCGGGAATAAGAACAACGATTAGAAACCATGTGCACACACACACGCGCGCGCACACATGGAAGTTAACTAGAAATATACGTGCATATACATATGCTGTACCACGTCAAATAAATTAACAAAAGGAGTGTTTTATGTAGATGACAGGTATACGCAAAACTGTATGTGAAGAACTGTTTCGTAGTCGAGAAGATAAACTACGTGTAAATAAATTTGAAACGTCTATCCATGGTGAGAGATGGGATTGATGTACTATAAAGAAAATGAAACACTGAAAAATACCAGAGTCTGACAACGTTCTTGTAGTAATCTATGAATTGTTGGGAGAACCTAGCGTAGAACGTAGAGAACATAGCTTCTCAACAAGATATATGACACAGTGGTGATGTCCTCCAAACATCTGTCGATCAATATTCCATGCCTAAAAAAACCCAGAGCCAACGGTATGCGTCACAAAATACAATCAGCTTAATGAATCATGTCACCACCATACACTCCTGCATTAGAATGGACAGAATAAGAGATACAAGAAGGCCGTGCCTTTCTGGAAGTCAGTGTCGATTCATTGATAACAGAGGTATCGGGAATTGAATGTTCAGATGAGCACTGTTCATAAGCAATAGTTGAAGTAAACAGTGACTTGTATTGATGTTGATACACGGTTATTACAGTGATTTTGACAAAGTAAAGAACCAAGAACTCATCATTTGGCATGGTCATAATTGACAATGTACATCTATAGTTAAAGTTAGATGCATGTCCTTTAACAGTGCGTTACAATCAACCCCGGTTATTGATTTTTTAGACAATTTTACTTTCATTAGTTTGTCATTGCTTTCTGAAGGACCCACGCTCATACTATTGTGAAAACCGTTTGCTTCCAAAAGTTCTGCAGGTGATTTCGATCCCGTTATGGGGGATTCCGAAATTGCGTTCACTGCCACTAAACCACATAAGCGAATCTTAGGATAGTAGTGAACTTATGTTGAAAGCAAGAATTCACTTCTAGATTTGATTGAAACTTCAAGGTACTGTTCATAAGCGACCGCGGTACTGTCTGTAAACGACCGCCCATTGCACGAGGAAGCACAAATGGATTCGGCTACGGCTGCTGGTATTGACATTTGGCACCAGCAGGAAGGATCGTGGTAGAGGACGAAGTAGATTCGCGCGTAGCCAACTGACCTCTGGTACTATAAATAGCCACTCTTTGACTTTTCTGGTGGAGAAGAAGCATACATAAACATGTCCCGCGTACTGAGAGTCTGTGTGTTTGGTGACACATTCAAACAGAACTAGTGTATTCAGAGCAACTAAAAGAGTGGTGAGACAAAGATGTGTTTTATCTCCTAATCAGTTCAATATCTATAGTGGTGCAGTATTCTTCAACATGTGTTTAACTTTCCCTGTTGTCATAACACATACGGCTGAAACAGTGACAACTTGTGAGGATAGGACGAGTCAAAATAACAGCCGCTTGGGACAGATAACAGTTCAAACATACGGACATTTTCGGGGACTTTTATAGGAATGAAACACCAGGAGGAACAAAGCTGATAATGTACCGCCTTTTTATGGAGGTCTACCACTTCACTCCCTCCTGCGGTCGTGTTTCGGATGACCCTTAAAGGCGTTAAATAGGAAACGCGTGCACACAAGCCGGCAGCCAATACGTACTTAAGAGGTTGACAACCGAGGCAAGATCATCGTTCAGCTGTGACACAAGTTGTTGGAATGTTGTGTAAGGAGGAGGAGGAGGGGGTTGAAAGAGAAGACAGGTAGTATACCACAGGTACGTAATCGTATAGTGGAAACATGCCACGCACATTTGAGTGTGCGGATGCTGTCTAATCTTTGACTGCATCGTTCAGGGAAGGTAACTAACT
The DNA here is from genome assembly GCA_963921405.1 of Cepaea hortensis. Taxonomy (NCBI): domain Eukaryota; kingdom Metazoa; phylum Mollusca; class Gastropoda; order Stylommatophora; family Helicidae; genus Cepaea; species Cepaea hortensis. The sequence continues at coordinate 108,236,371 of OY992882.1, forward strand.
TATTGGGGTATGCTCGGGGTGTTATAACGGGTACAAGCAACCTCTTGGCGGGATATACCGCAGGTTTGTGAAGTGTTTCCACTTTGTAGTTATAGTTCATAGTTATATTCTCATATAGGCGGGAGAGTTCATGATTGATAATCTGTTTTACTAAACGCGACATACCAATGTTCTACTGAGTCTGAGCATTATGGATTGTGAATTAGTAGGCCTTCACATAACCAGGTCACGGTTTTTATGAGTGAGACGACTGGTTCTGTTTCTTTTCACCATTTTCCCAGAAGAATCTCGGGCACCTGTTTTGTGGGCTGGTTCAATCACGGAGGCGTCTTAGGTAGAAGACTGCTGAGAATATCATGGGCAGAGGAAACAGAGTGTGTTTGAGAGCTGCAGATGTGGGTAAATTACTTGTGAAGACACATGGAATTACTGGAAAGGCTACTAAAGGCTTACCGGAATAAGCGGTGCAATAGAGAATATGGTCCTAGAAATTGGTCTTTCAAGATACTACGGACGATAGGCAGAGGGAGACGGAGAAAGATGTGCGCAAAAAACCGTAAACATCTTGAGTGGCAAACAATTATAAGGGATATCACCTAAGTCAGTATGTCAGATGACACGAATGACGAGTCCTGATCGCCAGTGATGTTTCAAGACAACCTAAACGAAAAAAATGAAGAGGAAGAAGGATGGGGACGAATAAGAAAATGATAATGACAAGGAGGAGAATGTGGTGGTGGTGGTGGTGGTGGTGGTGGTGGTGGTGGTGGTGGTGGTGGTGGTGGTGGTGGTAATAGCAATAACAGACGTAGGTGAAGTGCAGTTGTAGAAGTAGCAACAATAATATTAGTATTTCCATACACATGTAGTGAGATGATCACCGAACTTTCGCAATCAGCGATTGTGCATTCTAGCGTCGTTTTTCTGGCGCCATCACAGCTAGAATTCTGTGCCGGCAGGGTTTCATGGCTCTTCCCATGCGTTTAATTGCATCATAACTACTGTGAGTATTTGTTTTTGGAAGTATACATACCACACTTCGTGGGAATGGTTTTCTTTCTTAGTTGTTTAGTCTTGTCAGTTGTTTTCATCTTTACATTTCTATTCTGCTTCGCAGGTAGCAAAGTGTTGGTTCAATAATGGATTCACATGTTTCTTCCTTCATCGGTTTATTTCTTCTTGGAAATGCCATACATTCACCCCCGTTTCTCTCGCTTTTTGTTTCTTAATCTGGTTTTTTTTTTTTTTTTCGTTTAACGCAGTGTTTCCCAACGTGGGGCCCACGCCCCACAGGGGGGCAATTCGAAAATGAAAGAAATCGGCTGGATATAACAAAACGGGGAGACTTGAGATTGAAGTTAACTAAATTGGAACCTGACATAAAATCTCTTTGCAGCAAGCACCAAGCGCAGGGATCTCACAAAATTTAAATAATTACTAATAATTAAAATAATATAGAAAAATCTGTCATTAAAATTATTTTGTACTTGAATTTCAGTTCTCCATTATATGTTTTGAAAATTTACTTACTGTGTTTGCTCAATAATTTCCTAGTGATTTCTTCCTAAAACCTATCGGTCTTTTGGCTAGGATCGGGTGAATTTGCTGCTCCCCCCCCCCCCCCCAGTAGTGCGCCTGGTCTGTTCAGGGGCCGGGATTAGATGTGGGCCTGGTGGACCACTGCGGGCAATAGCTCACAGTGAGACAAAGGTCCACAAAAAAAGGGGGAGGCGGGGGAACCAGCTTGTCTGGGGTAACCACCAAACCAAAACACAAAAAAAAATTATCTCAAAACACAACCGACACACAGGGACGCGGGACCTGGAGGCGGGGGATCTGGCCCCTCTGGGAACCGTGAGCCCTTCTAAAAAAAAAAAAAAAAAAAATTCAAGTTTCTTTAATGAACATTTCAATTTTTGAATATTAAAAAAATGATGCATATGTTGGTGGGGGGGGGGGGGGGGGGGAGAGAAGAAGAGAATTTTAGAAAGGCTTAGGTGGGGCATAGCACAAAAAAGGTTGGGAAACACTGGTTTAACGGTATCCACCTCTGTGTTATTTGGACACAGGCTATATCAATTCGTTGTTCCATACTCATTGAACGAGTGATTACACTGTTCTACTTGAAACCTCCTTAAATAGCTAGCTGTGTTGGAGTAATACTGCAGAATGAATTTTCTTCTTCTTCTTCTTCTTCTTCTTCTTCTTCTTCTTCTTCTTCTTCTTCTTCTTCTTCTTCTTCTTCTTCTTCTTCTTCTTCTTCTTCTTCTTCTTCTTCTTCTGCTGCTGCTGGTGCTGCTTGCTGCTGCTGCCTTCTCCTCCTTCCTTATATCTCCCTGTGGTGCATCATAGGCCTTCAACCAACTCATACTAAACCCTGTGTAGACTTGTTCATGATTGGTTGCATTCTGCAAGCAGTTACATGTTTGTAAGAAACACGGGATTATTCTCATACTAACCCTCCTTAGTTGCCTCCTACGATATGCACGGTAGGCTCATTACTGTTCTTTGCTTCTCTAATGGGGCCCGGTAACACCCAGGCGAGAATTCTCACTAATAATTATGTAATACTAGATTAGAACTGCTCACAAATAGAAGTATTTTTTGAACATTGAATAACACTCATACATCAGAACAGAATGCAATGAGGAAAGTGTACACGTGAGACAACAGACACGACATCGCCCGCTCCCGTTTTTTTTCCCTCCATCTTTCCATAAGACGCAATCTTGAATTCAAAAGTGTTTTACAGAACTATGATAAAAGCCCCTTTATAAAACTCGACCAGAGAGACTTCGTTTTGTAGAAGCCTATGAAGAGACACCCAGTTAGAGAACTCGAAACTACAGACACCCGGTTACAGGGCTAGATCAGTTAAGACACCCATATATAGAACTGGGCATTTGGTGGTTAATGTGGTCAATATCAATCCAGGTGCTTTCTCGGGACATTACATAGCTTCCATTTTAGGCTACGTATGTGCCTTACGGCCGATCTCTCTGGTCTAGGGGTTACATGACTTTCTCCGTAATCCCGTATACTCTCGTAACGTGACGTGACGTGCGCGAGAATTGGTAGCGGTTGTCTCCGCGTCGGTAACTTACGGGGTATGTGAGCCGGTCGCCCAGAAAGCAATGGCAAACTACTGAGCGTAATCTTGCCAAGAAATCAATAATCAGCTGAAAGATGCTGATGTTGACAGCGATGTCCTTTAAAGGATATGCGCGGGGGGGGGGGGGGATGTTTGTGCCTTACGGGTAGTGAACATAATTTCACAATCCTGACATTCCGGGTTTAAAGTCAGCCGCAGACGATTTAGGGGCAGATTGCTTTGTGTTGATTTTCACTATGGTAATGCGCATCGGCTGTTCATAAAGCAATGACAGACTTTAAAAAAAAAATACATTTATAATTGCTTTGAATAATTACAACCAGCCAATAAATAATGGGATTGATTGCGATCTCTTGTAAAGAACATGCCACTAATTTTAGCATTTCAGACTGTCAACCTGGTAGCCCATATCCACACAATTCCGTCTCCCAAGTGGGATTTGAACACATAACCACTGGGTCCAGCAGGCTAGCGTGCCAGCCACTGCACCACTCGGCTACCAGTGGGACAAAGAGAGTTAATTATAACGGTTGCCGTGTCCTTTATGGCGTTTTAGGGTTCATTTCCTTTGACGCTAAACATTTATGACCCCTGTATACACGGCCCACATTCCAGGTAGAACGCACCCTAATCGCCAACAAAAGAGCCTCGGCGGCCTTGAATCCTCACGTCCCTGTTATAATTGGTACATTATCGGATGTGCCCTTGTCTGAGGTACGCTGATACATTATTCATGACGTGACTCAGGGAGTCAGAAATTACCTGTTGTGATAGCCTCTTGAGATTACCATCATTGGCATCCATAAATTATAGCCGGCGAGTTTAGGAAACGCCTTATGCCGAGTCGATGTGTGGAGGGTCGGGGTTTCCACATTATCAGCTGCATCATTGCCCATCGTTCGGCTTTTATTCTAAGAATGTTCCTGTTTACGGCGTCCTCTTTCTGTGATGTTCCCAGTGTCCGGATTTATCTGTTTGGCTTCCTGACATCCTATCTTCTCTTGTAAATTGCTGGTATGTCTATGTGACTCATGTGAAGGTTATAATACAGCATTTGTTGTTGTTGTTGTTGTTGCATATCCCTCACAGGACGTTGCAGTCAACACCAGCATGTTTAAGCTGCTTTTGATGTACTAGGCAAGATTACGCTCAGTAGTTTGCCATTGCTTTCTGAGCGACCGGCTCACATACCCCCGTAAGTTACCAGCGCGGCACGAACCGCTGCCGATTCTCGCGCAGCTGCGTTACTCACGAGAATATACGGGATTTCGGAGAAAGACGTTAACACCTACGCCAGGGAGACCGGCGTATTTTAGTGTTCTTTAAAACACCGCCGGACCCCCCCCCCCCTTTCCTCTCTTTCTCTCTTCCTCTTTCGCTTTCTCTCTCTTCTCTCTTCCCTTCTCTCTTCCCTCTCTCTCTCCCACTTCTCCCCCCCCCCACTTCTCTCTGTGTTCGTGTTCGTGCGGTTATAGTTATAGTAGGATTAATGCCGGTGGGACGATGGTTTCATACCTGCACTCACCATTCGCTACGTGAGGGAAAGACTGGCCACCCATTCTTATGATTCAGCATATCACACACCGAGTGGACTTGGATTTGGTCTATGATGGTAATGTTTCATCCACGGGTTTTCCTATATCATTGTCAGCAGACCAACGCCCAATGAAAATATCACAGTATATAACTCAAGAACTAAAGAAGACATACTGCATGAATGGATGTCCAGCATATGTTTGTTGTAAAAGGAAAAGGTGACATCAAAATGTGAGATAACAATAGAAGGGAAAATACTTAACCAAGTGGATACATTTACATACCTAGGTGCGATTATAACATCACTTGGAAGATGCAGAACAGAGATTTAAGAGAATAGATCAGGCTAACGCTGCATTTCAGAAAATGAAAAGTATCTTATGCAATAAGCCACTATCATTGAATGTATGTGGAACCTGTTTTGCTGTATGGCAGTGAATCTTGAAATGTAAGTGAACAAATTAGGATGAATTTCGAAGCAACAGCGATGTGGTTCCTGATAGAATGTTGCGAATTCCTTAGACTGCCAGAGTAATTAACAACGATGGCCTAAACGAGACTAATTAAACCAGAACGTTGTATGCAACAATAGTAAGAATTCACTTTTATTTCGGTCATGTGGTGAGAAGAGAGGCATTGGCGAACATCGTGACAACTGGAAGGATCAATTGGAAAAGAGGCAGAAGTAGACAAAGAGAAATGATGCTGAATGGGCTGAGAATATGTCATGGGGTAATATCGACAGAGAAGATCCAGAGCACTGAAGACCGACATCTGTGGAGAGACATGAACGCCTACGCCAGCTGACAAGGATATATGATAATGATGGTGTTGTCGTAATATTTAGTAGTAAAGTAAATTGATATTTTACGTTGCTATGTGTGTTTGATCATAGCTCCACAGCGTGCACTGCTGTCTATTGATAATATTTTTAAAATGCACCGTTTCTAAAACCGTTTTTTACGACTTCTGGCAGAAGGTAAGACACGGGCGTAAAGTGCATTTCTCCGCTCTTTGGCTTTATTTTTTTTACAGACACTCAAGAACAAGTTGCTAACACAGGTACCGTGGGTATCAGTTCGCTAGCTGGCCCGCCTTAGAGCATTCTGTTGTATCTGATATTATTTTACGGTGAGTTGTGCTTTATTGGGACTAGTGGATGTGAGTCAGCGCATTTGTAAGTGTAGCTGTGTAGTACAGTGTCACGTTTGTGAGTTTGGCGATCTAGTGCAGTATCATGCTTGTGACTTTAGCGATGTTGTACAGTATCATGCTTGTGACTTTAACGATGTTGTACAGTATCATGCTTGTGACTTTAGCGATGTTGTACAGTATCATGCTTGTGACTTTAGCGATGTTGTACAGTATCATGCTTGTGACTTTAGCGATGTTGTACAGTATCATGCTTGTGACTTTAGCGATGTTGTACAGTATCATGCTTGTGACTTTAGCGATGTTGTACAGTATCATGCTTGTGACTTTAGCGATGTTGTACAGTATCATGCTTGTGACTTTAGCGATGTTGTACAGTATCATGCTTGTGACTTAAGCGATGTTGTACAGTATCATGCTTGTGACTTTAGCGATGTTGTACAGTATCATGCTTGTGACTTTAGCGATGTTGTACAGTATCATGCTTGTGACTTTAGCGATATAATACAGTATCATGCTTGTGACTATAGCGGTGTAGTACAGTATCATGATTGTGACTTAAGCGATGTAGTACAGTGTCACGTTTGTGAGTTTGGCGATCTAGTACAGTATCATGCTTGTGACTTTAGCGATGTAATACAGTATCATGCTTGTGACTTTAGCGATGTTGTACAGTATCATGCTTGTGACTTTAGCGATGTAATACAGTATCATGCTTGTGACTTTAGCGATGTTGTACAGTATCATGCTTGTGACTTTAACGATGTAATACAGTATCATGCTTGTGACTATAGCGGTGTAGTACAGTATCATGATTGTGACTTAAGCGATGTAGTACAGTGTCACGTTTGTGAGTTTGGCGATCTAGTACAGTATCATGCTTGTGACTTTAGCGATGTAATACAGTATCATGCTTGTGACTTTAGCGATGTTGTACAGTATCATGCTTGTGACTTTAGCGATGTAATACAGTATCATGCTTGTGACTATAGCGGTGTAGTACAGTATCATGATTGTGACTTAAGCGATGTAGTACAGTGTCACGTTTGTGAGTTTGGCGATCTAGTACAGTATCATGCTTGTGACTTTAGCGATGTAATACAGTATCATGCTTGTGACTTTAGCGATGTTGTACAGTATCATGATTGTGACTTTAGCGATGTAATACAGTATCATGCTTGTGACTATAGCGGTGTAGTACAGTATCATGATTGTGACTTAAGCGATGTAGTACAGTGTCACGTTTGTGAGTTTGGCGATCTAGTACAGTATCATGCTTGTGACTTTAGCGATGTAATACAGTATCATGCTTGTGACTTTAGCGATGTTGTACAGTATCATGCTTGTGACTTTAGCGATGTAATACAGTATCATGCTTGTGACTATAGCGGTGTAGTACAGTATCATGATTGTGACTTAAGCGATGTAGTACAGTGTCACGTTTGTGAGTTTGGCGATCTAGTACAGTATCATGCTTGTGACTTTAGCGATGTAATACAGTATCATGCTTGTGACTTTAGCGATGTTGTACAGTATCATGCTTGTGACTTTAGCGATGTAATACAGTATCATGCTTGTGACTATAGCGGTGTAGTACAGTATCATGATTGTGACTTAAGCGATGTAGTACAGTGTCACGTTTGTGAGTTTGGCGATCTAGTACAGTATCATGCTTGTGACTTTAGCGATGTAATACAGTATCATGCTTGTGACTTTAGCGATGTTGTACAGTATCATGATTGTGACTTTAGCGATGTAATACAGTATCATGCTTGTGACTATAGCGGTGTAGTACAGTATCATGATTGTGACTTAAGCGATGTAGTACAGTGTCACGTTTGTGAGTTTGGCGATCTAGTACAGTATCATGCTTGTGACTTTAGCGATGTAATACAGTATCATGCTTGTGACTTTAGCGATGTTGTACAGTATCATGATTGTGACTTTAGCGATGTAATACAGTATCATGCTTGTGACTTTAGCGATGTTGTACAGTATCATGATTGTGACTTAAGCGATGTACTACAGTGTCACGTTTGTGAGTTTGGCGATCTAGTACAGTATCATGCTTGTGACTTTAGCGATGTAATACAGTATCATGCTTGTGACTTCAGCGATGTTGTACAGTATCATGATTGTGACTTAAGCGATGTAGTACAGTGTCACGTTTGTGAGTTTGGCGATCTAGTACAGTATCATGCTTGTGACTTTAGCGATGTAATACAGTATCATGCTTGTGACTATAGCGGTGTAGTACAGTATCATGATTGTGACTTAAGCGATGTAGTACAGTATCATGATTGTGGGTTTAGCGATGTAGCACAGTGTCATGATTGTGGGTTTAGCGATGTAGTACAGTGTCATGATTGTGGGTTTAGCGATGTAGTACAGTATCTTACTGGTGACTTTAGCGATCTAGTACATTATCTTACTGGTGACATAAGCGATCTAGTACAGTATCTTACTGGTGACTTTAGCTATCTAGTACAGTATCTTACTGGTGACTTTAGCGATCTAGTACAGTATCTTACTGGTGACTTTTGCTATCTAGTACAGTATCTTACTGGTGAGTTTAGCGATCTAGTACAGTATCTTACTGGAGACTTTAGCGATCTAGTACAGTATCTTACTGGTGACTTTAGCCATGTAGTAAAATATCTTACTGGTGACTTGGGAGTCTCTGTGGCGAAGTGGTCAAGCCGTTTGACTCGTGTTCCGAAGGTTGCTGGTTCGATTCCGGGCCGCACCCTTCGGTTTACGAGGTAAATGTTTCGGAGACTCCTGCGGGTCGTCGCTAAAAGCTACGGAGTTCGTGCTTTGTGCGACGCTTTCCGTGCTGCGGAAAGAGACCGAGCCATATGGGATAAAACCCGGTGCAATAAAGTCGACCCTGTCGACTTTTAAGCGACTTTTAAGCGACTGGTGACTTTAGCTATCTAGTACAGTATCTTACTGGTGACTAGCTATGCAGTAAAGTATCATGTTTGTGTTTAGCGTTCTAGTACAGTATCGTGTTTGTGAGCTCGGCGATCAGTATCTTGAGTCGGACGTTCAGGCTTGTAAATCGTAAAATCCTCATGTCTGCGCGTTAATTATTAATATGATACAGAGAGAGAGAGAGAGAGAGAGAGAGAGAGAGAGAGAGAGAGAGAGAGAGAGAGAGAGAGAGAGAGAGATATTATCAGGCAACAGTCTACTGTGTTTGTTGCTTCGTAGATACCTCTGTAAGTCTAGCGTATGTTCTAACTCGAGAGAGAGAGAGAGAGAGAGAGAGAGAGAGAGAGAGAGAGAGAGAGAGAGAGAGAGAGAGAGAGAGAGAGAGAGAGAGAGAGATAGAGATTATCAGGCAACAGTCTACTGTGTTTGTTGCTTCGTAGATACCTCTGTAAGTCTAGCGTATGTTCTAACTCTATACTTTCATTGTGTTTTATTTTGCTCCTTCCTTTCTGTTTCTTTGTCCCCCATGTTGTCACATACATGTATACGGATTGCTTCACGCTTGTCCACGTTTCTCCTGCCTTTTCTTCATGTATTTTAGACGTTCCGGCCAGATTTCATTACTTTATGCCGTGCACTCGTGTCTGTGTGTGTGTGTGTGTGTGTGTGTGTGTGTCCGTCCAGGAACCGGCATGGCAAAACCCTCATTACTATCTGTCAGTCAGCCGGTAATGACAAGTGCGCTTTATGTAGCGTCATGATTCATTTGGAAATTGTGCGAGCAGTCCTTGCTGTCACCCCAATCGCTCAGCAGTAATCGAAGCCTGGGTATGTCGGGAGCTATAGCCCGTACTCTTCCCACTCTGATGTTCATTGAGTGGGGTCTCACGTGGCGTGTGGTCCCATTGGATTATGTACGATGTCCAGTTGGTTGTGTAGGTTCTTTTTTGGCGAGACACATCAGGAGAAATAGTATTGCATAATCAGGGTAGTGTGTTGTATTTGGTAACGGTCTGTGAGTAAGTACATGCTCATGTATCGGCGTTTCTATTCAGTGTAATTGCGGTATCTGGGTTGACAATGGGCTTTGTTTGTGTGTGGAAATGTTGTCAGATGTCAGTGCCGTCTTGGGATTTGAGGATACAGTATTTAGGAGTGGGAAATAGAAGTAGGTGTTGTGTATTATGTGCACCGGTTTGCCGGGAACGGTTGAATATTGAGAGTAAATAATGAGTATTATTATATAGGCCGTTTTGCACGCACCAGAAGTAGGCGACCTTGTACACGATGAATAGAGAGAATTTCGATATATGAAGCCTATAAACGTGCACTCTTCCGCTGTTTATGCTTCACCGTGACACCGCAAGGTGCAAGAGGAACCAGGCGAGATTATGAGATTTAGCGTGTGTACCTTCAGACCCGGTGGTCGTTTGTTCGAATCCCCACCGAGATGGGGATTTTGATTTGAATTATCTTGGCTGCCAAGTCGACTCAACATGCGTACCAGCAAATGTTGTGGAAAGTAAATGCAGCTGACTTGATGTGGACCTCATAACTATCAAGTGTTGATTGGTCTGTACAATATGAGACTAGCACCACATGTCGCAATTAGCACCGATTCGTGGACAAGAGTCATTTACTTTCTTACACAGCGTTGGATTTTTGGATTTCATCACGACACTTGTGAGACTGCTGCCAAAGACCGAAATTTGTGGCGTACATCATTACGCAAGGATGTAGTCACCTGTGAAGCAAACAGCAAGAGCTGCGGGGGAAAAAAAAGACTGGACAGAAAAACCACTGCAGGAGATCCTCCTTCCGAAACGTCAAGCATTATTTGTCCGCATTGTCAAAGAACATTTCGAGCCAAAATAGGCCTTAGAACTTACGGCTGCAAACTGGATGAAATCAATGATTATCATCATTCTTGATGGACAAACACCATGGCGTTGGCAGTGTCGGCGCGTCAGTTACCGCTGTTTGCAACATGAATTCATTCATATGTTCTGGCTTATAGCGAGAACTTCTTTTCATTTCGTGGTTGCCCGTTGTCAAAATTATTTCATATATATATATATATATATATATATATATATATATATATATATATATATATAAATAAATAAAGGATTTCATGTTCATGCTGTCGTGGTATCATTCGAAAGTTGGTACTAACCGCATTTTCCCTTGACTAGACGTGTTGTAGTCAGTAGCATTGTGCCTTGAACCTCAGGCAATTGTTTGGGACGCTGTTGGGTCACATGGTTGCGACACAATGCGCTGCTAGAGGAATTTGAATTCAGGAGCATCGCGACGACTGACGTGTGCATTAACCACTACGCGGTGACGGCTCATAGTTTGAATACATAGTTAAAGTTAGCTGTGTATCCTTTACAGGATGTCACAGTCAACCCCATCATTTTGTGGAAAGATTTCTTGGCAAGTATATGTTCAGTAGTTTGCCATTGCTTTCTGAACCACCGACACTCATGCTTTTGAATGAAACCCAAGGCAAGGCCTCAGCTTCCAAATCGCTCGCAGATGTGTTTCTAATGCTGTATGCGGGATTATGAATTGCATTCGTAAGTCCTTCGCCACAGACCCGATACAGAAAACATATACATTGTAATATTGATCCGATGTCAGTTAGCTCAGCCGGGAAATTGTTGCAGTTCTTGCTGATAATTGTATGCTTGACTTTGTGCCATCGTTTACTTTTGAAGAGATTCCTCCTCAGCACGGTCTGCTTAAATTGCTTTCGTGTGTGTATAGTAGGTAGTTGACAACACTGGTATTAGTGCAAGCGTGACAGTTTGGGGGGTTATTCAAGTGTTTAATTGAAGGCAGGCCGCACATCTGAGAGTTATATTTTAGAGTGAGATTCCATGGCAAGACTTTATAAAGTTAATTTGTTATTGTAGAAGTCGTGGCTGAAAGGATAAGAAGACTCTAGCTCTTAAACTTCCGGTGCGTTGACGGCGGGGTAGCGGGATAATTTTATACGACGGCTATTTTGACGTGAACGTTGACTTCTGTTTTTTTTTTTTTAAGCAATGGCAAACTACTAAACGCAATAATTGCCTAGAAAATCAGGCTGAAGTTATGGTTGATGGCAGCGTTCTGCAAAGGACATGCCACATTCTGTATAACTCTTTCAGTACCATGCAACACTAGGTAGGTTCTTCCCACTGTGTCCCATCCATCGCGTCATGCGTAATATCACAGTACACGTTTGGTCTGTATGTTTATTAGCCTGTTTGAGGGTAATGAACTCGTGATTTTCATAGTGGTTATTGCTTTCCACCTGACGCTTATCTTGTCGGCAGCTTGTGAAAATATTCTGGCGATGCGAGGGTTGTTCATGATAATTCTTGGCTGAACATTGTAGGTGAAGGTACTTGTGATTTGTGCTAGAGGAACTCCTGACGTACTCTGGATATGGTACTCTACCCATTACTCCAATAGTCGCATGCCCATCTCGGGGCTCAGGAAAACTGAAAGCCATTGCAGCAGGCCGCAGAGTTACAACTCAGCTTTCCTCAACTAGCCAGCCAATCACACGGCTCTATGTGGTTGATATGGTCAGTATCACTTCAGCGGCCTGACCCCTCTCATAAACATTTATGGTACTCTTGTACTCATTCGGTCACATAATAAACCCCACAATGAGGGGCATGGGTATCGGGACCACGGGCTGTTGAGCCAGTAGTATGAACTAGCTGCGCGACCACGGTTCGTTGTGATATTTGGTAGAACTAGAAATACTTATTGAGAATAAGCTGCATGGCGAAGGTTAGTATGCAGTGAACTTTATTATAGCATGTTTTTGTATAAGATCCTTAATCGGCTTGTATAAACCAATAGGTTTTCTCGTACTTTGTTCAGATTTGACTGCAGTAGTAAACTGACTTATAATTCATGCCAACTTGTTGTAACAAGGACCACATTATGAACTGGGATACAAACGGTGTGTGCTGGTGCTGCCAGGGATACATTTTCTGTACGAAAACTAGGTAGTGTGTTGTCAGTGTGGCAGTTACGTGACAGACATGGTAGTTCTACAGTGCAACAACAACGCCAGCAGTATGAAGACGTCTCGGTCCGATGGAGACTTGTCTTTGTCGGAACAAACATTAGGACTGGGCTCACTTCCTGCCAGAACAAGAGACAGTGGTGTCGGCGCTTCCACGTCTTCGGATATCGAAGGCGTGGACACTCCATCCAACTTATCACATTGTGAGAACATTAACAGCTTTTCCCCATCCGCCAAGGAGACTTGTCTGCTATCTAATGCTAATAGTGGTATTGTGGGATCTAGTTCGCCGAGTGCGCCAGTAGTGTCTGCTACAAAACTCACCAGCCGAAAACCGAAAACTGTTAATTTCAGAGACGATGTTGACATAGTGACCGTGCACTCTTTTGCTGATGTACATACAGTGATGGAAGAACTTGCCAATGCACCGTTGGATAACCAGTGCAAGCAGTGTATATCTGAGGTCAAATGTGCCGAAGTACACGTGGTTGATTCCTGCACGTTGGAAACTGCCGAAATTCAGACTAAATTTCCTAACTCATTTGTTGCAACGAAAAGAAAGAAACCTTTGCCGAGATCATATTCTTCGCCGCTGACTTTAGGATTTCATTCTTCGATGCTGTCCAGCATCTCGGATTCTTCTGTTGGAAGTTCAATAAATTCAGTAGTGTCTGAGTGCGATGAATCCATGACATCATTTAAAACACAAGGGGCTGTTGACGCTTTGCCGTCGATTGCTTTCAACAGATCTCTCGGACATTTGTTTCCCAGATCCTCGTTGAGTTCAGTCTCTTCAGCATCGTCCCAGTCATCTCGCTCTTCATCTCAGACATCGGCGGCGTCTGTCTCATTGAAAACCCCTTCGGGTACCCCGATTGAGCACTCTCCAATGTTGATGTCACCATCAACTTCATCGCTGTCTTCATACTCATCACACGGAATGAGTTCTTTGGATGCCTACAGTCCAACTGAAGATCCGCGTGCGATCTCACCACCGGAAGTTCCGGAGTATGCTGCCGTGGGAGCTTCCTCTTGTGAAAAGTGCCCGGAGGGAAAGTGCCGGACAGTCTACCTCCATGTACCAGGCAGGTGTATGTTTGTGGTCCTGTGTGAATGTGTTTTTGTGGTTATAACAGATCATGGCCACTTGAAATCGCCTGTGGTCGAGGGGTTAGTGAACGCAGGTTCATAATTCCCCAACATAACCAGCTCGAGGGCTTGAAATCAGCTGCAGGCCACCAGGAAGCAGCTTTGATTTCGAATGCAATTCGACCGTTCAGAAAGCAGTGGCCATCTTCTGAACGGAAAAATTGTCCAGTAAATCACAAATAGTTAATAAATGTTGGGGTTGATTGCAACGTCCACTAAAAGGACATGCAACTAATTTTTTTGCATATTACCACGCATTAATATCACTCAGTCTTAGGTGGAAAATGGAGCAATAGACATGTAGTTGTTGGTGTACAAACATGGCAAACAGCAGCTTAACAAGATCAGTTTAACAACAAGGAAGATGCTATGGTCGTTTTGGTGAAATATATTCTTTAGTTAACAGTCGCATATATCTCCAGTTACGCGGCCACAGACTGTCCAACAAGTGATTAGTTGCCAGAAGAAATTATATTGAAACTTCTTCCTTTGTTGTTATATATACACAGCCAGCTGGTTATATATACATATATATATTTTAAAATCTCTTCAGTATCATAATTGTATCCTGTTCGTTTAACCATATCCCGTTTCCAACATCCAACGGCAGTCAATACTGACTGCCACCTAGCCGTCTTTTTAGAGGATAGTTTGTAAAATGGGGTTCTCCCCCCCCCCCCACCCCATAGCACAAAGCCTGGGATGAATTTAAAGACCACGTGTTGCCCATGCAGCATGATCCTTCCCTCTGCCTGTATAGTTTACTCCACAGGAAAGGTATCACCAACACAACTACAGTCAGTAAATTTAAACGTATTCGGCATTTCTTATTAGGTAAAAATGTGTAAGATATGGTTCCATTCTTCAGAGTTGTCTCTTATCAGAACTCTCCGTTGTGGAGCAATACTACATGAGAAACGCACACGGCTCCATCCCGTTTGTTACATTTTACTGGTCTTCTTTCCGTAATTTAATACTGTATATAATTATGCCAAAATAAAACATGTTTATACGCTCCGGAAAATAGAAGAGGAAAGATAACGTGAGTCATTGCACTGATAACTGCACAAGACTCGTCTTTGTTCCCTCCTTCGATTACATCGTCTTGTGTGTTGTTGATGTAGAATAATTTATGTCCATAAAACCGTGCTCATCATTTGTTGATTTCTATTTTTCTATTTTCCAGTGTCTCTACGTCTGGTCTTGTTCATCCTCGTGTGACTTCGTGCTTCGTCTCTAATTATGTTACCGTTAATTTGAAGTGGAATTCCCCCTCTGTTGCCTTCAACTTACCTGCGTTTCTAGCTGACGAAACATACCTGTTTTCCCCAACGCCAGCATCCAAAACAGCCAGGTGCAAGTACATAGCTCATTATAACTTCTTAAGCTACCCGATTTTGACATGATCACGGCCGCTTATATTTTACAAGGATAATGTTACAGCCTCTTACATTTTACAAGGATAAGATCGCACCCGCTTATATTTTACAAGGATACGATCTCAGTCTCTTATATTTTACAAGGATAAGATCTCAGTTTCTTATGTTTTACAAGGATAATGTTGCAGCCTCTTACATTTTACAAGGATAAGATCGCACCCGCTTATATTTTACAAGCATACGATCTCAGTCTCTTATATTTTACAAGGATAAGATCTGTTTCTTATGTTTTACAAGAATAATATCTCAGTCTCTTATATTTTACAAGGATAAGATGGCACTCGTATATATATTTTACAAGGATAAGATCTCACCCGCTTATATTTTACAAGGATAAGAAAACACCTTCTTATATTTTTCAAGGATAAGATAGCATCCTCGTATATTTTACAAGGATAAGATCTCAGTCTCTTATATTTTTCAAGGATAAGATGGCACCCGCTTATATTTTACAAGGATACGGTCGCACCCTCTTACATGTTACAGGGATATGTCTTTTATATTTTAAAAGGATAAGATCGCTCTTATATTTTTATTCATTCATTCATTCAGTAGCATGCCCTTTGCATAACCTCGCTCCCCTAAAAACCTTCCGGAAAACCTCTCGACCATAAGCAAGATGTCCCGCGTCCGATACACCCATCTTCTCTTTGGCCTTCCTCTTCCTCTCTTCCCAGGCATATACCCCACCATTATTGTTCTCTCCAAACTTTTGTGACGTTTCAGGTGACCAAAATATTTCAATTTTCTTTGTTTTATCGTTTTTAATAACCAATCTTCTTCAATATTCAGCTCTTGAAGTATTGATGCATTTGTTCTTTTCTTTACCCAAGATATTCTTAGAACTCGTCTATAACATTTATATTCAAAGGCATTTATGCGCTGCTCAGCTTGTTTAGTAAGTGTCCAGGTCTCACAGGCGTATGTTGCAATGGGAAAGGTGCATGCTCTTACAAATCTAATTTTTGTAGTTCTGTTTGTCCCATTCCATAATCTATTCAGTTGTTTTAGTCTTTGAAGAGAAATTGATAGTCGTCGTTTAATTTCTGTCATTGTGTCACCGTTGTTGGTAATCAATGACCCAAGATATTCAAAATGTTCCACCACCTCCAATTTTTCCTCATTAACATATATTTCTTTTGATTATGTGGTTGTTTCGGGAATTGAAATTTAAATATTGAGCACAACCCACTACTGACAACGCCGATCACATTCTGGTATGAACCTAAGGCCTATCCACGTCAATATGGAAGCACTATACTCAAGTTTCGCCCTCGTTTGAGCTCGTCAGTAGTGCATATCCCTGACCGGATCTGGAAACAGTCCCGGATCACGCGTGTGAAGCGGGTGCGTAACCACGCGGCACACACTCGACACACCAAATTATCACAACAGAACATCACAACGCTACCCATCGTAGGCTATGCTCAAGATTGCCCAATCGCCGCGACCGACGTCCGTCAATCGATGGGACCCGAACGATCAGGACTTCTCACTGGCAAGGAACACCAGGCCTCCTAAATCCAGTGAGCAATAATCAATTGATTATGTGGTTGTTTCGGGATTTGAAATTTAAATATTGAGCACAACCCACTACTGACAACGCCGATCACATTCTGGTATGAACCTAAGGCCTATCCACGTCAATATGGAAGCACTATACTCAAGTTTCGCCCTCGTTTGAGCTCGTCAGTAGTGCATATCCCTGACCGGATCTGGAAACAGTCCCGGATCACGCGTGTGAAGCGGGTGTGTAACCACGTGGCACACACTGGACACACCAAATTATCACAACAGAACATCACAACGCTACCCATCGTAGGCTATGCTCAAGATTGCCCAATCGCCGCGACCGACGTCCGTCAATCGATGGGACCCGAACGATCAGGACTTCTCACTGGCAAGGAACACCAGGCCTCCTAAATCCAGTGAGCAATAATCAATTGATTATGTGGTTGTTTCGGGATTTGAAATTTAAATATTGAGCACAACCCACTACTGACAACGCCGATCACATTCTGGTATGAACCTAAGGCCTATCCACGTCAATAGAGAAGTCCTGCTACCACTATGGGTAGCGTTGTGATGTTCTGTTGGGATAATTTGGTGTGTCCAGTGTGTGCCGCGTGGTTACACACCCGCTTCACACGCGTGATCCGGGACTGTTTCCAGATCCGGTCAGGGATATGCACTACTGACGAGCTCAAACGAGGGCGAAACTTGAGTATAGTGTTTCCATATTGACGTGGATAGGCCTTAGGTTCATACCAGAATGTGATCGGCGTTGTCAGTAGTGGGTTGTGCTCAATATTTAAATTTCAAATCCCGAAACAACCACATAATCAATTGATTATTGCTCACTGGATTTAGGAGGCCTGGTGTTCCTTGCCAGTGAGAAGTCCTGATCGTTCGGGTCCTATCGATTGACGGACGTCGGTCGCGGCGATTGGGCAATCTTTAGCATAGCCTACGATGGGTAGCGTTGTGATGTTCTGTTGTGATAATTTGGTGTGTCCAGTGTGTGTCGCGTGGTTACACACCCGCTTCACACGCGTGATCCGGGACTGTTTCCAGATCCGGTCAGGGATATGCACTACTGACGAGCTCAAACGAGGGCGAAACTTGAGAATATATTTCTTTCTCCTTAGTGGTTTTATCTGTATGCATCATCTTTGTTTTTCTTATATTTTGCAAGGATAAAATCGCAACCTGTTATATTTTGCACGGATAAGATCTCAGTCTCTATATCTTTCACGGATAAGATCTCAGCCTCTTATATCTTACACGGCCTAAATATTAGCCTCTTATATTTCTTGCACGGATAAGATCTCAGCCTCTCATATTTTACAAAGATAATATCTCAGCCTCTTATTTCTTATACGGATAAGATCTCAGCCTCTTACAAGGAACCGCCGTAGGGTGATTGGTTTATCTTTTTCTCCGGACAAATGCACGCAGCGTGCCATCTAGTGGATTTGTCCTGTTCCATTTCACTTACGCCGGCTTCCTGGCCTAGAGGTTAGCGACTTTTCTCCGAAATCTCGTATACTCTCGTAAGTAACGTGACGACGGTGAGAATCAGCAGTGGTTCGAATCGCGTCGGAAACTTACGATGTATGTGAGCCGGCCGCTCAGAAAGCAATGGCAAACTACTGAGCGTAATCTTGCCAAGAAATCAACAATCAGCTGAAAGATGCTGATGTTGACAGCGATGTCCTGTAAAGGATATGCAAACATTTATTTTTTATTTCACTTACGGGGACCGCGGTGTCATAGTGGTTAGTGCACTAAGGGGGACTGTTGCAGAGGTTTCCTTACACTATCCATGCTCAGAAACCTGAGGGGTGTGCACAAGACCGGTGTTGGAATGTCACATCTGCGGTGAGGAATGTTCAAATATAACCAGGGTATGTAACTAGAGTACATCGCGTACGGCTTGTAGTTGGGCTTATTTTGGTGTTCTCTCGTTCACTGGTTTTAAGGACGACAACACTCCTATTCAGAGAAAATACGCATTTTACTATCGGGTCTTTCAAGCCCCACAACCTTGTGAGTGATCGCCTATATCGCAGTGTTGTGATCAATGGGGAAAACCACACTATATCAGTATTTTCACTACATCAGTATTTATGATGGCTTATCTATCCCCCTTCCCCCTCTCTACTCCCACCCCTTTCTCCTCTCTACTCCCATCCCTTCTCTCTCTCTCTCTCTCTCTCTCTCTCTCTCTCTCTCTCTCTCTCTCTCTCTCTCTCTCTCTCTCTCTCTCTCTCTCTCTCTCTCTCGTTTCATGTACACCAAAGGGTTATAACCCTATATATTAATTCCATTGGCTTTAATATACCCAAGAGTTCGCTTTCTTGGAATAGTTCATCTAGAAATGGCATGCCTCTTTAGCATGAGTTGTATATCTAGTGATTCTAGTCTTTGGTTTTCTTAAGTTCTGAGAGACAGACGTCTCACGCTGTCGACACAGGACGAATAAAATCATCGTTCTTACCACGAAGCATTCACCTCAACAGTAAGTCGTCGACTTCTCGCGTCAGCGGTGTTCATACTGTCCTGTTGCTGTCACTAACGCATAATTCTAGAGCAGGGCTGTCCAAACAGCGTGTGGCGCCCCACTGGAGCGGCGCTCGGGTTTGGCAGGTGTGGCGGGAATATTATAATGACAGTGAGGAATTACAAGACACCGGATAGGACGTTGTGGCTGAGAGGTATTGGTGTCTGCGTCCTGCTCAGCCTTACCGAGTATGCAGCCCAGCACAGGTCCGGATCAAACAGAAACTATTGGTATGTCGTAAAAACATTTGATCTCTTGAGTAGTGCGAATGTATGCCGGGCCTCTTCGGATAAGGGCGACTAGCAGGAGGTTAGATGTGCAAGTTGCGCACGTTGTATATCCCATGATAGTTGGAAATCGCAGAATGAAGGCCACACGATCGCTGCCCAGGCACGATTATTCACCACGAACATCAGTTCACGTGTAGTTTGAGCCCATTCATCATCATCATCATCATCATCATCATCATCATCATCACCATCATAATCATCATCACTTTCACCACCATCATCACCATCTTCATCACCATCATCATCACCATCATCGTCACCATCATCACCATCATCATCACCATAATCATCACCATCATCATCACCATCATAATGAACATGATCACCATCATCATCGTCATTATCATCATCACCATCATCACGAGGCAGGTCCTTTTTCAGAACGTCGTTTCTTTCGCATCCCACTGGAGAAGTCTCGGTCAGTTGTCAGTTCCCCTGCTTGATGTCCTCTCACGCCCTAGGTGTCTTTAATGTCCCGTGGCCACCTTCTTGCAGGTCAGACCTGCGTGTCCTTCCAGGAACCATGTCTGCTATTACTGTTCCTTGTAAACTGCTGTGCTGTTTAATGTAGCACATTATTTGTTTACGGGAAGACCTATCTTTGATAGGGAAGCAACTTTACTCTGGACGAAATCTGGATTGAAGAAGTGAACCTTACACATATGTATGCCGGAATTCTGATACACATACAGCGTGACCCACTCAGCTCAACAGTGAGAAGAAGAAGGAGGAGGAGGAGAAGGAAGAGGATCTGTTACTGAATATGTATATGTAATGAATAAACTTCTTAGTTTTTCTACGAGCAGTATGAAGATCCCCTGCCGGCTTGCTAGGCCAGTTACAGGTTTAGGACACTAATCTGACCACAGGGAGTCCATCCCCTATGGCGAGCCATAGCCCCATTAGCCCATGACCTCGCGGTCATGGTTGCCCGGTCTGCACCACATGGAGGTGGGGGTGGACTTGTGTAGTCTGCGGGTCATCGGCAGGCTACTAATTTTCACTCTTCATCCTTCCTGGGAGAGGCTAGCCAATCCTAACCCCGCTGGCTGCAGGGCCAGGCGCATTCAACACCTTAATGAGGTTCCTGATATGAATACTCAACGTATCAAAAAGAGATAAGATCAGAAATGAAGAAATCAGGACTAAAGTGGGGGTTAAAGCAGCACTAGATTTTATTAGAAAGCAGCGAGTCAAATGGTTTGGCCACGCAAGTAGGTTACCAGTTAACAGTATACCACAACAAGCAATGATGTACAGACCAGATGGAAACAGAGGAAGAGGCCGACCACGTAAACGTTGGACGGAAGGAATAGCAGAGTCCATGGGAATATCGATATATGAAGCCCATAATCGGGCACTCTCACGATATTTATATTTCACCTCGACACCGCAAGGTACAAGAGGACCGTGATGAGATGAAATGAGATGAATGAATAAACTATGTGTTTGTGTATTTGTTTTATTTTATACTTTTCTTGGTGCCTATTGGTCGTTCCAATTATTAAATAAGTGGTTAGTAAATAAGCACTTGTGCTGTGAAGGTACGGTAAACCCACCAGTTATCTAATGCGTGGTCAGGTACTTACTAGCCGAGACCTCGATGTAGCTTCACCTAGATCATTTCGGGAAACTGACACTAATCTGGCAAACGAAGGAAGGACAAACTATTGTTTCCCTGTTATAAAGCATCCCGTCAAGTACAACGGGCTAACGAAGGACAAACCATTGTTTCCCTGTGTTAAACCACCCATCGAAAAACAAGCTTTGCTCACTGCCAGACTGCAAGAGAGTCACAGCAATATTCACGTTGGTGGAAGACAGTCAGTACCCACGTCTTGCACTCATCGCTTGACAAGCTTACGAGGCAGACATCTTGTCCACTTCGCCACAGAGGGCACCCTTCTACCCTGGCAAGGCACTTGATGATGAGGTCGGTTAAATCGAGAGCGCACTGTTTAGCAATAGTTTGAGAACCTTTGTCCTACAGATAACTGCCTTCATAGAGAACCGTAAGTGCATAAGACGTCCCTAATGAGCCGTCGGTATGTTGAGGCAGGACCAGCTTACAGTAAACTAGATTCCTATTGTGAATCTGTGTTCCGTATTAGTGTCTAGTGCATCTCCAGATGCCAGTGTGGTAGCCACCTGTGCACCGCTGGGAGCCAGAATGATCTATTTGTTGTCTACCTGCTCACTGCGGGATGAATGGTCTGAGTAGTTACACGTGCCCGGGGTATCTCGGTTCTCCACGTGTGAACTGCATAGGGGGCGTGGTTCAGAGGATTAGGTGTTCGTCTCTAGTCACAAGTTACCTGGTCTGCAATTGACTTATAGTGTTGGGGGTAGGGGGGTGTTAAACGAAATCATTGATTTTGAAACATGTCATGCATCGTGTGTGTGTACGCACGCACGCACACACACACACACACACACACACACACACACACACACACACACACACACACACACACACACACACACACACACACGAGAGAGAGAGAGAGGGGGGAGATCTAATCCTCCTGCCTTGCAACCTGGCGTAGGTGTTCCGGATCAACTCTGCTGATGATATTCCTCCATTCCACCATCCCAGTCCATCCAGCATAATTTATCCTGGTCTTCCGCTGCTTTTCCCCCAACTCTTTCCATTTGTCAGTTCTCTAATGCCTCTCTTCTCATCAGATGACCAAAGAAAACCTCATGTCACTTTCGTATTGTTGTATATAATGTTCTGGATTCACTAGCCTCATTCAGATAATCGCTGTTAGTTACTGTGGCAGTCCAAGGAACATATGGGTAGTGGGATTCGGATAAGGTAGAAAAATCACACGTTGGAAATCGCGAAGGATTGCACCGCCCTGGCAAAATTTATAAGGGAAAACCCACGGGTAGAAGACCAAGAATCTTTGCGTTGCCAAAATGACATGGGTATGGCTTGTATTAGTGTTACATGTGAAAAGGGAGGAAGGGGAATGTGAGTGACGTACTATGGATGTTGTCTTCGTGTAATTAATGTTTATTTGCGATGTTGTGCAATGGATTCGGATCTGACAATTAAATATTTAACCCACTGGAGAAATATCACCAGTCTAGGACTGATTCCAACCAGTCTGTAAGTGCTGTGTTGAATCCGGACCTGGTTGCGTTCTACTTTTACTCTTCGCAGATGCGATGTTACAGTAGCAGCTTTGCACACCCCGCTGATTTATGCGCTTGGAGTTGGAAATGAGGGTTCTGTATCACTGTCTTGGACGGGCACGAGTTGCACATTGCCACTATAATCTTGTCACTCCAAGGACCACTGAATTATTTTGGCCTGCTCCCTGGGAAAGTTACTCCCATGGATTATTAGTAGAAAAATCAGTTGTACAAGTTTCACATGAACTTCTAGTGAATTCTGCAGGCGGTACCGTCCTGTTCATGATCCACAGCTGAATAGACGCATTCAAACCTTGATCACTCAAAAAGACAACGAAGATGGGCATTTATAGAAGACAGGGTTGGGTTGTTTTTTTTGCGCTCGCTTGCGTAGAACTCGAGCGTAGTACATACACGTGTTACTACTAGTGAGTGCACATAGTGTACACATGACTGATTTTTCCGTGTGTATTATCTTTCCCTATCACCAGTGTCCCTCGCCATCAGTCGAACCCACTGCACTTCTGAGGTACTTGTAATTTACGTCCTAAAGTCAAGGACGAGAAGTTAACATTTTAATAAGTTCATGCTATAAGACACAATACTGCAGAACAGTTGAAAGCTTTGGGAACTCAGAATTCAAGTGTTTGTTGTAAACTTCAAAAGTACAAGTAGTCGTCGACTTACGACCACGATCGGTTCCGACAGACCGGTCGTAACACGATTTGGTCGTAAGTTGAGTACGCTATGTGTACAGTAATGTGAAGTTATGTTATAAAAATATTTAACTTAAATTATATCATAAATTTCTTTTATTATTGTTATAAATCATAGTTTTCGATGTTCATTTTGTGCCATTTGTATCATCTCTACACCATTTTGTTTCTTATTTTTACATCGTCAGGTTTGAGAAAAACACTGCATTAACTGTACATGTACAACTGGTTTAATATTTGCAAAACATACAAAATACAGGTGTGGAAAATACTATAGGAAACATTATTATTACATGGTCTACCATCTCTAGTTCGGCGTCGTCAATAAAGATTGATGGTACCCCATGTGCACCTTGTGACATAATCTGTCTTCTTTTTGCTAATTGTTAAACCAAATTCTGAACAAGCATTGGAGAATGCAGATAGTAGACATTGTAATTCTTCCTCAGAGTGGGTCGTAACTGCAGCATCATCTGCAAAAATCAGGTTATCCATCTAAGTCTACGAAGACTGAGCATGGAATAAACCGTCACACAACCTGATCTTTGCAGACAACGCCGTTCGACTGATAATTGAGGCAGAAATAAATCTTTAAATATTGAGCACAACCCACTACTGGCAACGCTGATCGCACTCTGGTATGAACCTAAGGTCTATCCACGTCAGTGTGGAAGCACTAGACTCGAGTTAATAATATTGCTAGTGATTGTGGTCGTAAAGTCGAATGGTCGTAAGTTGCATAGGTCGTAAGTTGCATAGGTCGTAAGTCGACGACTAGCTGTATAGGGATATTACACACGGTTTCACGGGCAATTTAAATTATAACCAGAATCTTCAGGGAGTCTATATTGTCTTTCGATTATGGTGCTGTTACAAAATTGGTTGCGCCCCTGGCTGGTGCGCTGTACTTTGGAACTGAGAAATTACTGAAATGTTGGACTGCGATAGCAACACAGCTGCTGCAATTGGGTGTAGCTACACATGTCTGACACGTGCCATTAATGTGGTTGTGTGGCTTCACACAGTGTACATTAACAGTCCTGTCCCTTGTACTCCCCAACTGTGTGTCTGCTGTGCTTGTATGTGTGTGACCTTTTCAGGCTGGCATTTCTGAAGCCGGAGGATGAGTGTCGGCCATACGGGCGCTGATCGGATAATGCGAACATTTGTGAAACAGACGTGATGTAACAGACTCGCTTGATTGTTATTCGAGACATGTAAGAGATGGGATTTGAAGTATGTGGTGTTGTAATTATAAGAGAGAGAGAGAGAGAGAGAGAGAGAGAGAGAGAGAGAGAGAGAGAGAGAGAGAGAGAGAGAGAGAGAAAGAGAGAGAGAGAGAGAGAGATTTCATATCCAGGCATAGATTCTAATTTTCATCCCCTGAGTTGTTCCGTGTGATTATTTCCTCTGGCTGATATTGTCATCAGTCGCTGGTGAAATTTCCGACACTGATGGATGTTAATTTCGTGAACCAGCTGACCTCTATTGTGTAGAGGACAAATGACGTCCCTCTCAACAACTTCATCATCATCATCATCATCATCATCATCATCATCATCATCATCATCGCGTGCTTTGCTAAAGCCGTAGGCGTTCGTGCATCTCAACAGATCCCGGTCTGTGGCGTTGTGGATCATTTCTGTTGATGACATTTCTCCATGCCACCGTCTCAGTCCGTCCAGCATTATTTCTCTCAGTCGGCCCTTGTTTCTTCTACCGCTGATCTTCCTGATTGTCCCTGTGTTTTCCACATGTCCCGAGAACATTATTTGTCTTCTCTATATATGTCATTGTATAATGTTCTACTTTCTTTCTGATTGTCTGTGTTTTCCACATGTCCATAGAACATTATTTATCTTCTCTATATGTTATTGTATAATGTTCTACTTTCTTTCTGATTGTCTGTGTTTTCCACATGTCCGTAGAACATTATTTGTCTTCTCTATATGTTATTGTATAATTTTCTACTTTCTTTCTGATTGTCTGTGTTTTCCACATGTCCGTAGAACATTATTTGTCTTCTCTATATGTTATTGTATAATATTCTACTTTCTTTCTGATTGTCTCTGTGTTTACCACATGTCCATAGAACATTATTTGTCTTCTCTATATGTTATTGTATAATGTTCTAGTTTCTTTCTGATTATCTCTGTGTTTTCCACATGTCCATAGAACATTATTTATCTTCTCCTTATGTTATTATATAATGTTCTACTTTCAGTAACTACTTTCAATCACTTTTTAGTTACTCTGGTAATCGAAGGTATTCGCAACGTACATCTCAGAAACCATATCTCCGTTGCCTCCAAGCTTTTCCTGATTTGTTCATTCACGTTTCATTTTCATTGCCATACGGCAGAGCAGGTTCTATATATTATTTCAGCTCTCTTTTTCTGACATTCTGTGATTGTGACTTATTGCATAAGATACTTGTCATTTAAATTTCGGAAATGCACTTTTCTGAAATGCACTACTTTCTATAAAGTACTATATTTATATTTTCACAGTTAGCATAGGGTTCAACGACAGTTACACGCCTATGTTTTTACCTTGTTCCCCGCTTGCCTGCTTCAATGTCGACTATTCTGTAAGACGTTGCCATCACACTCTTAACTATCAATATGTCGAGGATCAAGATAGCAATAGAGAAATTACTAAATACCTCTCTTGTTTTCTGGTTGCTCTTTAATCTTATTTCACTTGTTTCTGTTTGTGTCTTTTTGTTTTTAAGTAGCTACTGGTTTTTCTACGTTTATTACAGTTCGTAAACCTAGATTATATTTCTGCAAAAACAAGCTTAGCGTACTCAGCTGCTCATTTCTGGAACTATGACCCACGCACATTTAAATTAAAACTACACCGAGTCGCTACTCATTCAGCCGCAAGATTTTGTAATACATACGTCATACTGATTATATAAAGTTAGTTGTATGTCTTTTAAGGACGTAGCAGTCAATCCCAGCATTTATTGGCTTTTTTAATTTACTCCATTCTTTTAGTCTAGTAATTTGCCATTGCTTTCTGAACGGTCGATACCTTATGCCATCAAAATCAACGTAAAGTGGCCTGCTTCCGAATCTCCCGCATCTGATTTCGAACCCTCGACTCTGTATGACGGGGAATTATGAAACTGCGCGACTCACTGTCTCCAAAGCCACATCAACTGATTATATACCTGCTTGAATGCAGCTAGTGTTTCCATATCCCACTTCCATTAACCATACTATGATGTATACTTTTTACATTTACTAAATGTGTGTACACATATCCGTGTGAGTGTGTGTCTGTGTACCCTGATGAGTATCTGTCTATGTGTGTACTTGTGTTCCCTGTATGGGTCTGCGTATGATCGTCTGAGTGCATTGTCTTTATGTCTGTATATGTGCGTATGTAACCTTTGTTTCTGTTTGCGTGCGGCGCCTGCATGTGAGTAGGCGTGTACGAACACACACACACACACACACACACCACGCACGCGCGCGCACACACACACCACGCACGCGCGCACACACATACACACACATACACACGAACACACACACACATATATATAGATATAGAGAGAGAGGGGGGGGGGGAGAGTACACTGAGCTGATCCATGACTGTAGTGATCGAGTGAAATGGCGAATCATGGCCCCCCACGCTTATCGTGAAGGATGGATATAGTGTGTATATTTGACATCAGTGATAGAAAATAATATCTTATGCATATTTATGGACAGGAATATCGTCGTTGATAAATGTGTCCCATATGTTTTGTGTCTGTGTGGTCTTTTCTTTTCCCGCCATGACATGACTGCCATGACAATGCACACAGACAGTAATGTACAGACCCGTACACATACAGAGACAATTTTACACACAAAGACAGCACACAGACACTCATTCACACGGACATATCTATACATATTTAGAAAATTTAAAACATATATCGTATATTATGAGTAATGGTAGTAGACAGCCGTGCATGTTAATTACAATAATATTGCACATTGTGCACCAGTCGACACCTGGACACCTGGACCACCTGGACACACTTCCCACCAAAACAGAAGTTAAGTGTGCTATAAATGAACTTGCATCTGGCAAGGCTCCAGGTAAGGATGGGATTCCAATAGAGGTTATCAGGAGTGGGCAAGACACACTCACTATACAGATCCACCAGCTAATAGAGCTATGCTGGCGTGAAGGACAAGTCCCACAGGATTTCAAAGATTCAAGCATCATAACACTGTACAAGAACAAGGGCGATCGGAGCGACTGCAACAACTATAGGGGTATCTCACTTCTGTGTATTGTTGGAAAAGTATTTGCCAGAATTGTTCTGCGCAGACTTCAAGTCCTAGGAGATCAAGTCTACCCCGAATCACAGTGTGGCTTTCGACAGAACCGGTCTACCACTGATATGATATTCTCATTGCGACAAATGCAAGAAAAATGCCGTGAACAGAATCAACCACTGTTTATTGCCTTCATCGACCTCACAAAGGCATTTGATTTGGTCAGTCGTGAGGGTCTGTTCAAGGCACTAAAGAAGATTGGCTGCCCACCAACTCTTCTGTCCATTGTGGAATCGTTCCACACAGGCATGAAGGGTATAATCAAGTTTGATGGTGCAACTTCTGAAGAATTTGAAATCAAGAGTGGAGTTAAGCAAGGTTGTGTACTAGCTCCCACCCTCTTTGGAATATACTTTTCACTTCTACTGAAATATGCATTTCGTGATCAGGATGGTGGTATATACATTCACTCACGCTCAGATGGCGGCCTCTACAATGCTCAGAGATTGAAGGCTAAGACCAAAATTAGGAGGGTACTGATCAGAGAGTTGCTTTTTGCAGATGATGCTGCAGTTACGACCCACTCTGATGAAGAATTGCAATGTCTACTATCTGCATTCTCCAATGCTTGTTCTGAATTTGGTTTAACAATTAGCAAAAAGAAGACACAGATTATGTCACAAGGTGCACATGGGGTACCATCAATCTTTATTGACGACGCCGAACTAGAGATAGTAGACCATTTTACATATCTAGGATCGGTGGTAAATAGCAAATTATCCCTAGATCAGGAAATCAACATCCGGATTGGTAAGGCAGCAACAGGTTAAGAAAAAGAGTCTGGGAGAACAGGAAGCTTACTGCCAAAACAAAAGTCCTTGTCTATCAAGCCTGTGTCCTTAGTACTCTTCTCTATGGCAGTGAAACCTGGACAACTTACTCACACCAAGAGAACAATTTAAACAGCTTTCATATGCGGTGTCTGCGAAGAATTCTTGGTATTAAGTGGCAAGACAAAATCACAAATACTGAAGTATTGGAAAGATCAGGTTGTGTGACAGTTTATTCCATGCTCAGTCTTCGTAGACTTAGATGGATAGGACATCTTAGGAGGATGGATGATGGTAGAATACCAAAGGATATCTTTTTTGGTGAATTACAGATGGGTAAGAGATCTCAGGGTCGGCCTCTACTACTATACAAAGATGTGTGTAAGCGGGACATGATTGATACAGGCATTGATAATGCACATTGGGAGCAAGTCGCCGCTGAACGTGTTGCATGGAGGGCAAATATCAGAAATGGAATAAAGTCAAAGGAGAAAATTATTGCAGAAAAGTCACACACCAAGCGTTTGAGACGTAAGATGGTGCATGATGGTGGAAATGACCACGTGTTCAGATGCACCCACTGTGAACGGACATTTACAGCGCAAATTGGCCTTATCAGTCACACTCGCTACCGCCATAGTTAAAAGTTATTATGCCTTTTTAAAGCACAAACTATCGTCTGTCAAGACGGCAAGGTGCCAATGATGATGATGATGCACCAGTCGACCAATGGCTGCACTAGAAGATGGATGCTATCTGTTCTTGTTCCGCCAATGGGTAGCAAACAAGCCTGCCCATGGCTGCATTGAAAACCTGGACTGGACAATGCCATCAGAAAGTTGACTACTCGCATACTTCCCACGGCTTTTAATTATTCGACGGATGTAGCTGGAACATGCAAGAGAGTTACCACCCTTAGCCACCACAGGCGGGGGTAGTGTTTCGTTATTTGATTGAAAGTTATTGATTTAGTGCTCAGGGGAATGTTTTAAAAAAACTGTGGGTCTTTGGAGCGGTACAGAGGTTATAGATGGGTTCGTGGGTTTGAAATAACGAAGTAACAACGGGTACAGGTACGGAGAATATTACTTTTATTGCTTTCAAATCGATGCGGAGTAAAACAAACGTATAATGCCTCTGTGCTTATAAGAGAGAAAATACCTTTCACGAGAAACACTAAGGTAACGCCGTCTCTCAGTAGAAAAAGAAATGGAATAAACGTTACGGTTGAATAGGAGCGAGAATATAATCATCCTTAAATAGACACCAGAAGATAACGATATCATTGAATACAATCCAGAAGGTATCGCATTCCCGAGGAGAGACGGGAAATTCACAGAAATTTACGCTATATACAAAAAGAAACGGGAAAATAACGATTTCCAAGAAAAGACAGAATATAACGGTACCCTTCAATAGATGCGTGAATATAACGATATCCCCGAATAGAAACTTGAGATAATACTGTACTTGAATTTAAACTGGGACTTGGAAGAGATTATGTTAACGAACAAGCCGCTGTCCAGGCAAAATTTCCAGATTAGAAAAAAACTATTTACAATAAAATGTATAGCATGTGCCATTCTGTTATATACTGAAGGATATACAGAAGAGTGTCGTATGTCATGGAAACAAAAATATACAGAGGATCTAGAAACACTGGGAATGAAAAGAGTGTTGATGAATGAAATTTAAAAAAAAAAAAAAGAAGGAAGTGAAATATTTTGGCCACGTTAAAAAACACAATTATAAAAAAAAAAACTTGCTGTTGGGTAAGGTTGAAAGCAAGCGACCAACAATACAAGTGGGAAGATAACATCAAGAGATGGGCAGTCTGACAAAATGTACAATCAAGGCGAGAGACAGTGTTAGAAACCCATTGCAGCCAACCTTCATTGTGGAAACAGCACCTGATTGATTGATTCATTGATTGATTGATTGTTTCTACTTTACACACAATTGGATCCTTACCTGTGTTACGCAGTTCATGCACTGCGCTGAAACTCATTGTGTGATCTATGCGAGAAGACTGGCGCACTTATGGGGGTAAGTGTGCCATGACAATGATCATGTACAAACCAAACAAAACCATTCTTATTACCAAGAACATGGTAACTGTTTGTGTATGTGTGAATGTCGCAAGCAAGGGAGCTGAGTGGTCTCGAGGTATGGCGTCCGCCTCGAGTACTGGAGGTCCCGGGTTCAAACCCCGGTGAGGACCGGGATTTTTTTCACGTGGATTTCTAGTAACAACATTTCCCCTGGTCTCTGGGTAGTGAGATCCGACGCCCGTGTGTATTGTTGCGCACGTAAAAAAATCCCTTGGCAGTTGGAAATCGGAAAAGAGTAACCTAACGGCGCTGCCCGGACAAAATTTTGAGTTAAAAATCTACCCAAAGTATTTCAGGATTCTCGCCGGGGCTACGGAGTTCGTGCACTGAGCTGAGACTCTCCGGACCCCGGCTTGGATTAGGAGTAGAACGGAGCACTTATGGGTTACACCTGTGTGCCACGATGTTGATCCGACGACTAAACTATGTCGGAAGCAAGCGCGGGGTATCCAGATACTTTGACAACCACCGATAAGTGGAACTAGGTAGTCTCCGTGGCCAAGTGGTTACGTGTCTGCCTCGCATTGTGGGTTCGATTCTGGGAAATGACATTCGGCTTGCAAGTGCAGTTTTCTCGGAGACTCCTGGGGGTCGTTGCTAGAGCTACGGAGTTCGCGCTTTGTGCGAAGCTTTCGGAGAGCCACCTTGCGAAAAGAAACTGAGCTAAATGGAAGAAAACTCGGTGCAATGACATCGATCCTCTTGCCTGATAAAACCCTGTTTAAACTGGTGTTGATACGGGGAACTAAACAGCGCCGATGGGAAGTCCGCAAGTGACATTAATAATTCCATGACTAATATGTCATGTCACTAGTATTGATATTGAGTGTGTCTCTGTGGTGAAGTGGTTCAGACGTCTGCATCGCGATCCGAAGGTCGTAGGTTCGCTTTCCGACTCCGTTATTCCATGTTCGAGTACAAATATCTCGAAAAATCCTAGGCGCCGTCGCCATAGCTAAGGAGAGAATGAGCCATATGCGATAGAATCCTTTACAATGAAGTCTCCCGCCTGTAAACTTTCTAAACTGATATTATTTAGCAATAAACGGGTTTGATGTATCTGGCTTGCCGTTAAAAATAACCTTGGCGTGACAACTCCAAATACAACTGTTCAAATAATTGTCCCCTGTGGTTTATTTAGAAGGCTGTCGTGAAGTTATCTCTGTCTGACCAACAATCAGCATCCCGCTGCCATCAGCCTCACAAACATTGCTGCCTCAGATTGGTCTAATAGCCACACCGGAACCAAGTCTGGGAACGAACCTGACAGTATGGGATCGCTTCCACAACGAAGCCCTGAACAGTCCAGCAATGCGGGCCATGTTTCATATTTTGAGAGAAAATGCGGGTACCAAGCATTTTGCCTTGCATAAATGTTGTTTTAGCTGAATCCTTTCATTTTGCCGTAGGAGATTCACCTCCTGTATACTTTTCAGGAGCCGAAGGAGGGAAGTGGTTAATGCGCTGCTACTTTCACGTATTGGTTCGAGGTTCCAATCCCCAGAAACGGAAGGATTTATTCTTCCCCCTTCCCTTAAATGTTGCTATGATGGCTGCTTTTCGACCTACTCTGTGTGATTTTTTAATGCCCGCGGGAGTTTTTTTTTTTTTACCACGAAGAGCTTGAGCTGTTTTTCTCCGTTTGACTACAAGAGTGTGTGTGATATCAATAAGAAACAAATGGGTTTTGTAAAAATTTCAACCTTAGCTGTCTGTCAAAGTCCATCATTCTGTCTGTGACATGTTTATGCTTGGGTCTGTCTGCTGCCCGTGTGTTTCATTAAGGCATGCAGCTATTGTTGATTATTGAAAGCATAGCTAACTGATTCTTGTCTGGTGTTGGATGTGGTGACTAAACCATGGGAGGGCTGTCTTGGTGTGGCTGATCACAGTGTGTACTTTGTGAGGCCATGGAGCATTCACGTAGAAGAGGTGGATTTGGGATATTCAACTCATGTAATAGACAAAAAAGAACACGAAGGAAGGCAGAACTGTGTACGTGGAAATCTTCAACAGCTGAGCGGTTAATTATTAAAATAGATATTGACGTCGTTAAAGCAGAAGGCATTGGATTGAAGTATAATTTTTGTGTTTTATTTCATGATCGCCAATATCTGCTCCAAATTAGGTATCCCACGAAGGTGTGCATTTATAGCAACGGTGGTGTAAAAGCTTAGCTTCCTTTACACTTTGTGAGAGAGAGAGAGAGAGAGAGAGAGAGAGAGAGAGAGAGAGAGAGTGAGTGAGATAGATAGATAGATAGAGAGAGAGAGAGAGAGAGAGAGAGAGAGAGAGAGAGAGAGAGAGAGAGAGAGAGAGAGCACTCTGCTCATCCATCAGGCATCTGGGCTATTTGTTCACGTGTGTGAGCGTTGTTTCACGTTTATCCTGACACTTTGTGGAAGCTGCCGCACGTGGACAAACATTGTTGTGTCTTCACTGGAAGTAACATTGTTCTGTCCGGCAGGAAGTATCCACGTGTTGGTTTCACAAACACATGCATCCCGTCCTTGCCGTTGTCCGTAGGCGGTATTTGCCCCGTTGTGCGTCACGGAGGAGCTATTTCGTTTTTCTTGTCTGGGGTCGTCCCCAGCTATCATTATTAGGCTCTTCCTCCACCACACCCTCTTTTCTTCCGTCTCCTAGTCCTCCTTCCCTACTGTATTTTCTAATTTTGCTGCTGCAGCCTACATTTCTCCCCCCGTCTTGCGTCTTCTCCGCTTGCTACTATCACTGCTGCTGTTACTAGTGTTGGTGCTGGTGCTACTAAACTACTGCAGTCACCCTTGCTTCTACTACTACTACTACTACTACTACTACTACTACTACTACTACTACTACTACTACTACTACTGCTGCTGCTGCTGCTGCTACTACTACTACTACTACTACTACTACTACTACTACTACTACTACTACTACTACTACTACTACTACTACTACTACTACTACTATTACTACTACTACTACTACTACTACTACTACTACTGTTGTGTGTTGTTTGTCCATCAAGAATGATGATGACCATTCATTTCATCCAGTGGGGTTGAAGGTGTGGAGCCGTGGGTTCTAAGATGGCTGATAAGGCCTATTTTGGCTCTAAATGTTCTTTGACAATGTGGGCAAAGAATGCTTGACGTCTCTGGAGGAGGATTTCCTGCAGTGGTTTTTCTGTCCTGCCTTTTCTTCACAGCTCTTGCAGCCCTGATTGCCTCACATATGACTGCACCCTTGCATAATGATGCACGCCACGAATTTCGGTCTCTGGCTGCAGCCTCCCAGGTGTCATGATGAATTCCAAAAGCATTCAGTGAAATTTTCAGTGTCTTTAAAACGTTTCCTCTGGCCACCTTGGGAGCGTTTACCACAACGCAGTTCGCTGTAGAAAATTCGTTTAGGGAGCCTGTGATCTGGCATGCGGGTCAAGTGACCAGCCCAGCGAATCTGATTCTTCATCAGTAGAGTGTGGATACTGGGCATGGATGCTCTTTCTAGGACTTCAGTGTCTGGAATCTTGTCTTGCCATTTAATCTTCAGTAGCTTCCTTAGGCAGACTGTGTGGAAGTGGTTTAATTTCCTAGCGTGTCGCTGATAAACAGTCCAGGTTTCTCAAGCATATAGCAGTGCTACTACTACTACTACTACTACTACTACTACTACTACTACTACTACTACTACTACTACTACTACTACTACTACTACTACTACTACTACTACTGTTGTTGTTGTTGTTGTTGTTGTTGTTGTTGTTGTTGTTGTTGTTTTGTTGTTGTTGTTGTTCCTTCTGTTGCTGTACTCGTGGATATGTTAAATAAACGATATGTTCAGAAATGACCACTAACAGTCGGCAACAAATCAAGGAGAATCCTTGTCTGTCGTGAGCTTGTTAGGCTTATTAATATGTTGACGTGGTTTAGGATGACTTCTTCTACCGATGATTGAAATGTATTGTCTTTATCAGCAATGTTGTCTCTTGTAGACATTTTACTTGTGGTCTTTTTTTGTTTTGTTCACTCAGTAGTCCATAAAGTTTATCATCTTCCGTAGTTTCTCAAGGCCAGAAGGTTTGCCTAGACATGTCGTAGTTGGGTAGTCTTGGAGTATGTGATCTGCTGTCAGAGGCGCTAGTCTACACATGCAAATGGCTGATTTACCATTATCTAGACTGACATATCCATAAGCAATAACGGATGACATGAACATAACCACGTGTCACATATTGACACTGATTTAATTCAACGACAGACTACACGATCATCATAGAATGATCGGAATGGATCTGTACTGCTTTAGGATGCAATGTAACATAGCATATCAACTTGGCACTCTTTGTGGTAATATCCTATTTCATTCGTAATATATCAGCTCACGAAGACAACTTATCACAAACATCAGAAATAAGCAGCTTATCACCATCATCAAGTGTCTTGCCAGTTGGCGTGGGCATTTATGGCTCTCCACATATCTCGGTTTTCGGTGTTCTGGATCAACTCTGCTGCTGATATTCCTCCAAGCCACCGTCTCAATCCATCCAGCATCATTTCTCTTGGTGTGCCTCTGCAGCTTTCCCCCCTTGATATTTCTAGTTGTCATTGTGTTCTACGGGTGTCACGATGCACTACGGGTGATTTGTAATAATGTATACGCAAAAATGTTAGGGTAATGTTGATTGGTAAAACATTTCTTTGCCAGGCAAACAACACTCTAGAAATTATTGTGCCAACATATGTGAGTTTCCTCACCAACACGCGCGCACACGCGCGCACACACACACACACACACACACACACACACACACACAGAGAGAGAGAGAGAGAGAGAGAGAGAGAGAGAGAGAGAGAGAGTTCTCTGATGTATGAGCTTAGGGACGTATATCTTCCAATTTTGCTGTCAAGGGTCGTGGAGGGCAATAGTTAACGCTAAAACTCCCGATGAGTGGCAATGGATAGCGTCGTTCCATGTGATTGTACAATGTCTTTGATGTCGTCAATCCAATTTCTTCTCGGACGTCCTCTTGTTCTCTCGTATCAGATCTGCGGTGTAGTGTAGTCCCAGTGCTGGTAACTTATAGTGTTGCATTCTAACGAGATGGCCGAACCATTTCATCTCCTGCCTTTCAGTGTCAGGGGCACATGTTGTTGATCCCAATATCAGTCTTGTAACATCATGTCTTACTTGGTCTCGTATAATTACATTAGGTTGGTGATATTTTTATGGAAGATAACATAATATTTCCTTGACAAGAATGCCACCCGGAGTTGACCCGCGCACCATGACAAAGTGTGAATACATTGAACATATGTAGGTTGCTGTACTGCGTCTGCTGAGGTTTCCTGTATCAAATATCTGTAAGATGTAATAAACAGGCAGAGGTTCCGTTTGAAACACGTGTAAGATGTAATAAACAGACAGAGGTTCCATGTATCAAACACATGTAACCCGGGAAGGTTAACCCGGTCAACAAATGCCCGCAGAAGTCAGATGTGTCGGCCTAACGGCGCAAGAATGCAACTCTGCTGTAAACATGCACAACGCAATCATGTCCGAAAAAAAAAACTCCGGATGAACGCAGAAGAAGGAGAAGAAAACACGTGTAAGATGTAATAAACATGCAGAAATTCCCTCTATTTAAATACGTTTTAGGTGTAATAAACATGCAGATTGGAAGACTTGAAAAGGTACAAAACGAAGCCATGCGCATCATTTTGGGCTGCACGAGAGACACCAGCTGTGTAGCAATGAGATACCTCCTTGACTTCCCGACAATGGAACACAGGATCAAGATCTGGAGAGCTCGTGCATACTTAAAAATAAGTGCAGATGAGCAGCACCCTCTGCATGACGCTGTATTCAGAGAAAAGGGTGACAGGCTAAAGAGGGGCAAATCATGGATGGGTCGGGCGGAAGATGTCGTCGGACAGGTCTGCAGTCTTACCAGTATCAACCCCGGCAAGGAATGGGTGCCGGTGCCTCCAGCTTTTAAGTGTACCTTCTCCTGCATTATCACACTCGACAGACGGTGCAGAGAGCAGAACCCTGCCGCTGTCAATGCAGAGGTTAACGCGCTCATCTATGATCACTCAGATAGCCCCGAAGTGCTCATCTATACAGATGGATCTGTTGTAAAGCAGCAGAGAAGTGCGTGGGCATTTACAGCCCGCTCAGCGGGCCGAACCGTTCAAGAATCCAGTGGTGCCCACTCCATGACCACGAGCAGCATGACGATGGAGGTGATGGCAGTTACACAGGCTTTCATATGGCTGGAATCACAGCATTATACCAACGTGTGTGTACTAAGTGATTCAATGAGCATGATTCAGAAGGTCGAAGCTGGATCTGTACGTAGACAGTGGACTGAGTCGCTGCGGAAGTCTGTTGTCCGCAAAGTCACCTTCATCTTCGTCCCAGGACATGCGGGAGTCGAGGGAAATGAACGAGCTGATAAATTGGCTGGCTCTGCACCCCCTGTAGATGGCCAGCCCATGGATCGTGCCGATGTTATTAACGCCCTTAAAGATATGGCGAGAACAGAGGATTTTGACGTCAGTGATTCCACATCGCTTTCCAGGATGAAAGACCTGGGAGTAAGAATCGGCACAGCCAGACGCGAGAGGTACATCGGGAAAACAAAGCGCCTCGTCAACCAACACAGAACTGGCACTATTAGCCACTGGACGCTGATGCATATGCTGGGGGGAGGATCTGAGCACCTATGGACATGTCCGGAGTGCAACGAAGATACCCCAACTGATAACTAACTAACTAACTAAACATGCAGAGATTCCCCGTATCAAACACGTGTAAGATGTACTAAACATGCAGCGATTTCGTTTCAAACATGTGGAAGATGATGTTATAAACAGGCATATATTCCCTTTATCCAACATGTGTAAGTTACATCAAATATCGTTTTCTCTAAAACTGTCCATCACGAGAGAGAGAGAGAGAGAGAGAGAGAGAGAGAGAAGAGAGAGAGAGAGAGAGAGAGAGAGAGAGAGAGAGTTAGTTAGTTAGTTATCCCGCCCGCTAGGCTGCTATTGCCTTGCATTGAACAGTACCAATGGGTAACCTATAGAGTATATAGATATATATGAAAACATTGACACAACATATGTAGTGACCACGTATGGGCGGGTCTGTTCATGCATAGTCACGCACACCCGAGCCTCTCATTGCAGACAGCGGAGCCACGAATCGTGAGTGTACTTAACGTGGGTCGGCGTGAAATCATGTCTGAGGCATTAGCTCATTAGTAATCAATTCTCTTTTACACTGACCAATGGCATGCGAATAACTAAGGACACTTAAGGATAGTCGGTGCTGTGGCTTGTGGGCAGTGAAGGCGTTTCGCAGTTTACTGAACGTAAAAATTGCCTAGTAAATCTCAAACAGCCAATAAACATGCTGGGATTGGTTGCAACGTCTCGTAAAGGCCATGCAACTAGCCAACTTACGGATGAGTATTGTATACATGAATTTATATAGATAGACACTGTTGAGTAATTACCAACAGTAAAATGTCTATGCGTGTGGGTAGGTTGGCAGCTGTCCTGGGTGGACAGGACATTTCGAATCGACACCTAAGGTAAACAGGTAGCCTCGTAGCAGATGCTGCCGCGAGGATGAGATGTGTTGGCCTTACCATATTCTGGGTCACGGCATAGTAAGATTTGGCAGGTAATGAATGTTCTGGCCACTTTTCCTGCTGAGCTAATTCCCAGAGTATCTTTATATTATCCGGTGCCCATTACTTGACGATGGGTTGACCCCAAAGCCGCATTTTTTTGTAATTTTTTTGTTTTTTTTGGTGGGGGAGGGGAGGGGGGTTGCGCATATCCTAGTTTACAGGACATCGTTGTCAACACCAGCATATTTACTGCCACTGCTTGGGTTTGAACCCCAACCGTTGTCTTGATAAGTAAGCACAATGCGACTCCATCTGTCAGGTTGATAGAAAGTATTAGAGAGTAAAACATGTATTTATGAGCACACTGTAGAGTAACAACATTTACTCCCAAATTAGTGAGTTGTGTTGGTTTAAGAATCGTTTCCTGATGAAGCTGGGTCAACTATGGTGGGCTCGGGGTTTGAGATTGGAGAGACCTATCACGTTACAGCTACTATGCGCATGAAATGTTGCCGTGAGAACATGAACTGGTCACCCCAAATTGTAACCAGTACAGGTGTCTTCTTCCTCGTAAATTCTTGAACACTGCTGATTTAATCAAGGTGTGATTGGGAAGTCACTAGCCAGCATTTCACATTAGTACGGTGTCACCTGAGATAGGGGAGACAACCCTTTGCGCTGTGACAGGCCCAGGAAAGGGAATAAGCGTTCTCTGTGTTTTGGCTTTCACACTGACACAGTGAGGCCAGGCACGTTTGACCCGGGTTACATTAACATGAAAGGACTTAGAGCGTGGGAACCTGCCTGGGGCAACAATCTACACAGCTCCACCGGTCTTACCCCTGCTAATTGGAACGTTATTGAACAGCGCGGCCTTCTAATCATAAGCATAGATAAGAGGAAAGTAAGGGACCTTGCTTCGTGTTAGTCCAATTTCCCGTGTGGATACTTGTTTACAGTCGTGTACTTAGTTCCGGTGACTGGTTTCAGTGAGGTCTTGTGTGCGAGACTTAGCCAGATCTTAGCGACCTCACACACCATCGATCGTCTACACTAAAAGGTAGTAGACGAGCGACAGTTCTTTTCTGTTGGCACCGGCAATTTGGAAATATAAGAATTAATTTTACTTACTGTGTAAGGCTTGTTTTCATTTGGAATTCAGAGTCGTCCTTCAGTTTTCCTGTAGTTATATAAAAAAAAACTATCGACAGTTGTAAAGTGAAAAGAGTAGGCCATATAGGCTGCTTCCCGGGATAAATTTCACAATTCGAA
Organism: Cepaea hortensis; assembly: GCA_963921405.1. Lineage (NCBI taxonomy): Eukaryota > Metazoa > Mollusca > Gastropoda > Stylommatophora > Helicidae > Cepaea > Cepaea hortensis. Next base: position 108,276,062 of record OY992882.1, read on the forward strand.
AACCTACCCACATACTAAATATTTATAGCACGCGTGTTTCTGATATGCACACACTAATGGATACTCGTCGGTGATCTGGAGTTCGTGTGCGGTACTGGAAGACTCCTTGTGTGATCTATGGGATGGGATTTGCAACACTTAGGAGGCAATCCGTGTGGAGTGAAAGCGATGCTAAACCAAACCAAAGCGGACACAATACCAGTCCTATGTAGTGAACATTACTCCCTTGTGCAGATCTCAACGATGCGTATTTCACGACACAGGCTGTGTTATTTTTCCGTGAATATTATTTCCATGTGACTGTAAGGATGCTTTAACAGCCTTTAATAGCCTGCTTGTTTGTACTATAAACAGACTCCTCTCTTTGCTTCTTTAATATGTACACATCATTTGTTGGTAGATTGTAGATCATTGTGATCAGGAAAGTGTACTACACAACGTCTGCGAGTAAGCTCGACAATCAACTCGGACTAACACATTTAGTCACAGCATGCCAATGGATTTACAACGGAGCACTGTGTCCGGAGTGCAGTGATGATAATCTGAATTGTCTGTGTCTCGGGGTGATAAGTGTCATTTGGAAAGACATTGCCACTTCTAGGATAATGCACTAGGGTGGATCTAGGATACATACACCAGGCATCAATCACTCAGCGTGTATGCTATTGATCAGGTTTTATATTACTGTTCATTTTGGGACCCAATCTTTTCCTGCAACCTGGGGTTAAATAACAGAGCACGCGAATGTGTATAGCCCGTGTTTGAGTCTTGTTTTTGAGTTTCTAGAGTGTGGTCGGACACACTGACCATGCCGTTGTCCCGGATGTCCAGTAGAAGTTTTTCCTTGATATTTCCAGGATTACACAGGAAGAAACGGCACTCTTCCTCAGGTATGTTGCAGCAAGAGTTTCACACAGTTATGTTTATAGATTTGTAAGCAGTGTCAGGGTTATGCAGGGGGTATAGCGTGACTGGGGGTTTCCCCGGCCTGCAAGACAGCTCTGGTCTTTCTTGCTTTAGTTGCTGTATTTGGTCTGATTGCTTACTGCCACAACGCCCCATTCATTCCCTTGCATCAGTCCATCTAAAGGGCATCAAGTGTGTGAGGAAGATCATACTGTAAGCGTGTGAATTGTGGATACGGAATAAAAAGATAAGAACAGAGATGCAGCTTCTCCGTAGATTGTCAAGATTTTTATCGATAGTTAAGCAGACGAATATACAAAGAGGTTCATTCACAAACATACTATATTTACTTTCATTGTGATGGGAAACTAGTTTATTTTGGGGCCATGTTATAAGACGGAGTCCGGAGAAAGTTGTGACAATCAGGGAGATCAAGGGTATCCGAGATAAAGCTAGTAGTAGAGACGGGAGAACGTTATGACAATCAAGACCAGTGCTTCAGTGCATCAGAGCTAAGCTAGTAGTAGAGACGGGAGATGGTTGTGACAATAAAGATCCAGTGCTTCATTACATCAGAGCTAAGCTAGTAGTAGAGACGGGAGATGGTTGTGACAATAAAGATCCAGTGCTTCAGTGCACCAGAGATAAGCTAGTAGCAGAGACGGGAGATTGTTGTGACAATCAAGATGATCTAGGGTATCAAGAGATATAGCTATATTGTCAACAATCCAACACCAACTGTAATGCTGTGTTCAGAGACGGTGGAAAGAACGCAGGCAATGAATTACCTGGGGATACGGTTTGATCGAAGCCTTGCTTATAATGTGCACATAGACCAGGTGATAACAAAGGCCAAGCGGGGTTTGGCAGCGATGCGGGTGATGGCGGCAGCAAACTGTGAGCAGCGCCATCTATGTCTTCTGTACGAGGGGCTGGTCATGTCTGTTTTGGAGTATGCAATGGCAATCCTGACTGTCAGCCATAAGCAGATAGAAAGGATGGAAAGGATACAGAATGAAGCTATGCGCATTATTCTTGGATGTACAAGAGATACAGCATGCAGGGCGATACGCTACCTTCTTGATTTTCCAACCATTGAAGAGAGAATGCAAGTTTGCAGGGCACGCGCCTACCTCAGAATTAACGCAAACACACAGCATCCACTGCATAGTGAAATTAGGAAGGTGAAGGGCAGCAGGTTAAAAAGAGGACGGTCGTGGATGGGTCAAGCCGAGGACATTCTTCAACAGGTGTGTTCACTTGAGGACTTAGAACCTGGCGAGGAGTGGGTGCAAGTGCCAACAGACTTCTGCACATCCTTTTCAGTTTGCATCCAACTAGATAGAAAATGCAGACAAGAAAATCCGGCTGCTGTTGAGGCTGAAGTACAAGCGTTGATTTTCGAGAATTCGCTAGACAGTGACGCGGTCATCTACACAGATGGGTCGGTCATCCGACATGTGAGAAGCTCATGGGCCTTTACAGCTCGGGCCGGAGGGAGAATTGTGAAGGAGGACTCTGGTGCTTTCACTGAAACCACAAGTAGCCTGACCATGGAAGTCATGGCAGTAAGTAAAGCAATAACATGGCTCGAGACACAGACATTCACTAGGGCTTGTTTCCTTAGCGACTCAATGAACATGATCAAGAGGATAGAGGAGGGGTCGATCCGAAGAGAATGGTTGCTGCCTCTGAAGCGGTCTCGGCTGGCAAAGATTAGTTTCATCTTCGTGCCAGGGCATGCGGGAGTACAAGGAAATGAGCGGGCTGACAAGCTCGCAGGTGAGGCTACTGTTGAGGGCGGACGCGCCATGGACCAGGCTGACATTCTGAATGCTCTACGAGAAGTGAGACTTTTGCAAGAACCAAGTGATGACTGTGAATCTACAACAATGGCCAGACTGCGAGAGCAGCAAATTAAAAGAGGGGTGGCCAAACAAGAACACTACGCAGGAAGCCAAAGAAGATTGATAAACCAACACAGAACTGGCGTCGTTAGCCGCTACACGCTCCGGGATTTGCTGAGGAGGGGATCCGAGCACTTATGGACTGAATGGTCCGATGTGCAACGAGGATGATCTGTCGACTAACTAACTAACTAAGAGATATAGCTAGGATTGAGGGGAAGACAATGTTGACCATCTATAGGAGCGTGTCAAGTCCTGTCACAAAGTGTAGTTTGGTGAAATAACGAAACACGGTGCCTCATTTAAATAAAATGTGCAGTTATTCTTCAGGGATCCATGTGCAGTCATGTCATAAAACACCAATCTTTTAACACATGCTGATTTCTGGCCATAAAGTTATCAAAGATAAGGCGTTTCTTATATTGTATTCAGCAAACAATAAATTGTTGCTGAGATATACCGAGACTGTATCAGACTCATTCATTCAGTAGCATGTCCTTTACAGAACCTCGCTCCCATAACAACCCTCCGGAAAACTTCTCGATCACAAGCAAGATGTCCCGCGTCTGATACACCCATCTGGAGATCATCCGCCACATCCTGCACCCATCTTCTCTTTGGCCTTCCTCTTCCTCTCTTCCCAGGCATATACCCTTCCATTATTGTTCTCTCCAAACTGTCGTGACGTTTCAAGTGACCAAAATACTTCAATTTTCTTTGTTTTATCGTCTTTAATAGCCATCCCTCCTCAATATTCAACTCTTGAAGTATGGATGCATTTGTTCTTTTCTTTACCCAAGATATTCTTAGAACTCGTCTATAACATTTATATTCAAAGGCATGTATGCGCTGTTCAGCTTGTTTAGTAAGTGTCCATGTCTCACAGGCGTATGTTGCAATGGGAAAGATGCATGCTCTTAAAAATCTAATTTTTGTAGTTCTGTCTGTCCCACACCATAATTTATTCATCTGTTTTAGTCTTTGAAGAGCAATGGATAGACGCCGTTTTATTTCTTTCATTGTGTCACCATTATTCGTAATCAATGACCCAAGATATTCAAAATTTTCCACCACCTCCAATTTTCTCCCATTAATGTATATTTCTTTCTCCATAGTAGTTTTATCTGTATGCATTATCTTAGTTTTTGCTATGTTAAGATATAAGTTGTGATTTTCACTATTCAATTGTGTTGAGGCTATTGGGTTTTCTATGCCATTCTGTGTTGTGGATAGTAATACTGTATCATCAGCATATCGAATCTCTGGTATGTCATGACCGCCGATATTTAGGGCATCATATGGCTCCCTGTTTATATCATCTCTTACATTTCTCATTATATTTTCGGCATACAGGTTAAACAAATAGGGTGACAGCACGCAACCCTGACGGACTCCTTGCTTGATGTCAAACCAATCTGATGTCTCGCCATCTATTCTAACTGCTGCTTGTTGGTCTAGATATAGCATTTTTATGAGATGTACTACATGTGAAGGAAAGCCCATATTTCTCATGATTTCCCAAAGTTTCTGATGCTGTACACAGTCAAATGCCTTTGAATAATCCACAAAACATGAGAATAGGTTTACATTAAATTCTCTGCACTTCTCTATTATTAAACGCATGTTGAATATGTGATCTCTTGTTCCTCTTCCTTGTCTAAATCCAGCTTGAACTACGTTAATCTCTTCTTCCATTTTCTTACTAAGTCGTCGCATTATGACTTTTAGTAGAATTTTACTTGCATGACTTATCAGGGCAACAGTTCTATAGTTGGTGCATAATTTCAGGTTGCCCTTTTTTGGTATTGGAATGAAGATAGTTCTCTTCCAATCTTTTGGCCATATACCATATTTCCAAATCTTTGTACATAATGCATGATATATGTGTATGCTTTCTTCTCCTCCTGCTTTAATTAGTTCAGCTGGTATCTCATCACATCCAGGTGATTTACCATTCTTCAGGTTCCTTATAGCCCAAGCAATTTCATCTAATGAGGGTTCAGGTTCTGTCTCTGCTGTCATTGGCTCATGTATCTCATTCATATCCTCACTGTCACTCATATCATACATTCCACTGCAGTACTCCTGCCATCTTTCTAGAATTTGTCTAGATTCTGTTAAGGTATTTCCCATCTTGTCACAGATAACATTCAATTGAGGTTGAACATTTCTTGTCAATAACTTCATTTCCTTGAACATTTCATAATCTCTTCCAGCCTCATGATATTGCTCTATTCTGGTACAGCTATCTTGTATATATTGATTTGTGTCCTTTCTTGTGTTCTTTCTTATTTCTCGAGTTAAAGATTTATACTTCATCCTGCTATCGGATTCATCTCCTTTCTGTTTCAGCTCCCTTCGTTGTTTTATTAATTCTAACGTGTCTGATGTAATCCATGGCTTACGTTGCGTTTTCTTGGTCGGAATGAAATCTTTGCCTGCAGTTATCAAGATATCTCTAGCTTGTACTGCCAGTTCATCAGGTGTCATTTCTTCTTGTACAGACATCAAGACCCCAAAGCGATTCCTAACTTCTATGTTGTATGCGTCCGGTATTTGTGTGAGATCAAAACGAAGTGGCCTTGGTCCTCGGGTAAGCTTTTTGAGTTTTAATTTCAGATCTGCTTCTAATAACTGATGATCTGTATCACAGTCTGCACTTCGTAGGGTTTTTGCAGATGTTATGCTTGATCTCCATCTTCTTTGTATTAAAATATAATCTATCTGATTTTTGGTAAAACTGTCTGGAGACTTCCATGTGAAGAGTCTTCTTGGATGTTGTTTAAAAAGTGTGTTGGCTATCGTTAACTCATTTTCTGTGCAAAATTCAATTAATTTGTCACCTGCATCATTTCTATTTCCTAATCCAAATTTTCCTAAAATGTGTCTCTCATTTTCAGCTCTTCCTGCACCTACTTTAGCATTAAAATCTCCCATTATTATTGCTATATCATTATGACCAATCTTATTTAATGTGTCTTGTAGTGTGTTGTAAAAATCTTCAATTTCGTCCTCCTCTGCTGTTGAAGTAGGTGCATATATCTGTATGAGAGTTGTGTTTTTTGGACGGCCTTTAAGTCTAATAGTGAGGATTCTATCACTAACTGGATTATATCCCATTAAAGCTTTTGCAGTTGTCTTATCTAAACAAAATGCCACTCCACTCTGGCCTCCGACATCTCTACCAGAATAAATGAAAATACTTCCATTTTCAGTTGTGAAATGTCCCTTGCCGCTCCAGCGATGTTCACTAATTCCTAAAATGTGAATGTTTAACCTCTCAATCTCATCACACACTACTTTAAGCTTTCCCTCATACAAACTTCTCACATTCCACGTTGCCATTCTCACTCTGTTTCTTAGTCTGACACAGGGAATTTCCTTGGTAACACAGTCAGGATTAACTCCGTCATCACGATTACTAGTACTGGTCCCTGCGTCACACTCTTCCCCAGTGTTATCTGATCTACCTGGCCTGGGGGTCTCGCCACCAGATCTCTTTCTTATTATGTTTTCTTTCATGGTTGTTATGGTTTCTTGGCAAGTTTTGCAGAAGGTAGTTTGCCGTTGCTTTCCTTCTGGGCAGTGACTGTACTAGTCGGTGGCCATAGCCATTGTCTCTACTGATGAGATCATCTGCCTATCGCCGCAGAGTGCAAGACCATAACCAACAACAATCTGTCGGCTGCTCTCACACTCCATCCACACCTGCTTCCATGGCTTCACGTAACCCTGATCGGGGGGCTAAACGGGTACTCCACCTTGCCCAAGGGTGTCCCGTAGACTAACGGAGGAAAGGAGGCGTCTTACATCTCCTTTGATAGGGGATACCCCTACCCCGCTAACCGGGTATCAGACTACTCCAAGCAATTTTATTAATACATAAAGACTTCCTTTTATATTTGCGATTACCTTGGGCCTATCATTCGAGCAATATCAGTGACTGTGTTTTAAGCATTTCGGCAATAGTATAATTCACCCATCCCCTATGTGTGATATATAATTCTATAGCATACGCCCATTGAGATGCAGCGAAATAAGCCAGACAATAAATCGTGCCAGCGTTCTTGGTGCCTTGTTTAAAGTCTGTTCTACCAATTGTATGAAGCCGGTGCCGTGTCGTTTGTCGACCAAAGAGAGATAAATCATATAATACGCAAGAGCAGATTAGAATCATGTAGTTAAATCCCTTGAAACAAGCTCCAGCCAGAATTCAGAGTGGTGTGCGGCGCAAGTTCGTGATAACTTATGATAAGCAAGCCCTTTGCAAGTGTGATCACACCTACGGGCGCCTTGTAGATTTGTAAAATAACTCTGGAGTCAGTTATTTGAAGTTAATTTATTTGCAAAAACGATGATACTGTATTTTAATCAGACGTCGAAATGGCCGAAAGTTTAAGACGATTTATTGACTTGGTTTTCAAAATAAATGTTAAATATGTGATATCATATTATATACAAGTTTTATTATTCACTGATTCATGGATGTCTATTGTCATAAATGAATGAAATGGTGAGATGTTTGCCTGACGTTCCGGTATTCGAGAAGGCACTAGCTCCAGTCCTGCATACATAACTGATCTCCCAGTACAGATAATACACGTATCTATCCGGCACAAATGGATACCAGATGTACATACATACTTTTTTTTTTTTTTACAAGGACTTACGTGTATATACTGTCCCATTCGTGTTGAGTGAGGCACAACGAGTCATTGGATCTGTTGGAGCGGACCATTAGGTCTACCATAATACCTGTGTAAGGAATGGAAACCCCTACATTTGCCACCTGCACACGGGAAGTTTAAGAGCGAGCGCTCTTATTATGTCTTCCACGCCTTCTGTTTTGTTGTTGTTAGACCAGTGGAAATAATAGCATACATAAACATTAGTATATCAACACTATGGACAGGATGTACTATGTCTGCGCCAGGAAAGGGCAGTCAAATGGCGCGTTGTGGAATTTTACAAACAGGTTTTTCAGCCAGTTGTTTACAAATGTGTGTATGTGTCCGCACCCCGACACAGTGTTGGAAATTAAAACGACAGTGACTGGTTGGAAGGAGTGACTTCAAGAAGGAAGATATTGAGAGAGAGAGAGAGAGAGAGAGAGAGAGAGAGAGAGAGAGAGAGAGAGAGAGAGAGAGAGAGAGAGAGAGAGAGAGAGAGACGCAGGCAGGTAGATATTCTGGCCTTTCTGACCGTAATATGTGTATATCGCGCAATAAATGACAGTATTCACTGCCACCGTAATCTGTATGCTTTATCTATCCGTGGGTGCATTAATGGAATGTTTATAGCATTTACATGCCCCGTGTGTGCGTGCATGAAAGAGCCACTGTATTCATCTACTTGCAATATGTGCGTCGGTATTTATAGAGCTAGCCGGTCTCCCTGGCCCCAGGGTTAAACGACTTTCTTCGTAATCCCGTTTATCCATGTTGGGTAACGCAGCGCGCGAGAATTGGTAGCGGTTCCCGCCGCGTTGATAACTTACGGAATAAGTGAGCCGGCCGTTCAGAAAGCAATGGCAAACTACTGAGCGTAATCTTGCCAAGAAATCAACAACAGCGGTAAAATGCTGGTGTTGACAGCGATGTCCTGTAAAGGATATGCGAAAAAAAATATTGTAAAGCTAGATGTATATGCTGGAGCAACTTGTTCCAATAAAGTAGTTCTGATATCCGGTGTTTCATTATTATGATATCCTGTGTTTCATTATTCTGATATCCCGTGTTTCATTATTTTGATATCATGTGTTTCATTATTCTGATATCCAGCATTCCACAAAATGAAGAATATTCACTGCAATTTATCTTTGCCAGTAGGAGTGAGGAGTAGCTCATACCATAAGAAAATAATGTTAAGCAGAGCAGCCATTTAAGAATATTAGTACTTCATCGTCAGTGGTTCGAATCGCAAAAGTGACTTATGAGAGTATGGAGCCGGTCGCTCAGAAAGTCGTGGCGTGCTGATGAGCGTAATCTAGCCTAGGAATCAACATACAGCTGAAAGATGCTGGTGTTGACCGCAATATCCTGAAACAGGATGGAAACGCGGGAAAAAAAAAAAAAGTACTTCATCGTCCTCTCTAGCTAGAAGGCGGCTTCTTTGTTGTATTTATAACCGAGACTAAGGATTTAACCCGGGATGTTGTGTGTGGTACACGAGTGTTAACCGCATTACCACACAGATAGATATCCGACTTAATTGGAGCACGTTGCCAAGTAGATGCCAATAGTCGACATCGTACATCTGCTGTTGCCCTTTTATCAGATATTTTTCCCGACATAGCGAGTTCACGGTTCGAAATCAATGGCGTGCGATTTGGAAACAGACCGTTTTGCGTCTCTCTCTCTCTCTCTCTCTCTCTCTCTCTCTCTCTCTCTCTCTCTCTCTCTCTCTCTCTCTCTCTCTCTCTCTCTCTTTAAATTTAAATAAACACGCACACAAAGGTCTGTTGCAATATACCAGATAGCTCTATGCTTGCCACTATCATGGCTTTGTGTTCACATGTGGGGGAGTTGTCTGTGTTATCCCAATTAACGGACACGGGCCTTTTCTCAGTGGAGACGGAGTTGCGAGGAACAGCATTGGTTAACTAGTGTCAAGATGCGGCGTTGATCCGTTATACGTGGAGGCCTGCCACTCGACACCCGCTACAACAGTATCGTTGTTTGTTCATGCCCTTTGCAGTACGTTGCGATCAACCCCAGGTTGATGTTCTAGGCACTTTTAGGTTTAGTAGTTGGTTTCTGGACGAGAAGTCGGTGTTTAAGTGCAACTGGCCGGTGTGCACACCGCCTCACAGAAACGCGTGTCCTTGTCTGATGCTTGCAGATGCTACTTACAGATGAGCCGACAGCTCGGCTCATCTCTAGAGCAGTTTTGAGACTTCGTACTGCTTTTCTCCGACCGGAGTTGCTGGGCCAGAAATGTCCCCATGCCAGCTTCGCTGTTTACTTAAAAGTGTTAAGTCCAGAGGTCGGCGTGGCCGAATGGATAAGAACGCGTATTCTTAAACATCCGGTGTGCTGATGCCGATGTAGCTGGTTCAACCCCTACACTGGTCGGTTGGACTAAAATGTTGACTTCTCGTCCTGGACTTGGGGGGCGTCAATTACAAGTACCTCTGAAGCTTTAGTTGGTTCGCCTCATGACAAGCGATACTGGTAAAAGGGAAAGCTAATCCACACGCAAAAATCAATCCAGTGCAAGTATTAGCACATGCGTGGACTACACTTGAGTTCAAGACGAGCGAATCTCCGACTGGAGATGCAGGGTCCGAAGTGTTCTCATACGGATTTTGTGGCTCTCACGTGGGTGTTAATAATTCTAGTTTTCTCAGTTGCTGAAGGAGAAGCCACTTCTGTGATGAAACGTTCACGTAACGGCTAATTCATCTACGGTGGAATTTGGTTTACTTGGAAACGCAGACTAACAGGATAGCAAGCTAATATATGTGAATATTCATCGTTTTATACCATAGCTCTCTCTGCTATGAGGTCACCGTTGCACAGTGTCCTGTAGTCCTGGCGAGTTGACTTGTTTGTTTACGGTATTAGGGACAAAGCATTCTGAAATTGTTCATACTTTCCTCAGTCACTTAAAGTGTTATAGCACCAATTAGTACTAAAATAATGTTTGGTGGATGGATGAATGATTACATTAGATAGGTAGATGGATGGATCGATAGCTAGGTAGCTACCTAGGTAGGTTGGTAGCTACGAAAGGCCAACCGTAGCTACGAAAGGCCAACCGTCGGACTGACGGATGCATAGAGAGATATGTGGGTGCATAAATAGATACATGGATAAATAAATAGATAGATTGACTGATTGCTCGATTTATACCGATCCTTTAAGACTCTCTAGCATAGACCTAGATTATCTGCCACAGGCTATGTACATGTTCTGCTCTCAGGTTCCATTTGTCTGATTCTTCTGCTCTCCAGTAGTTTAATTACATCGGATATTTTTTAAGCTGTGTATTCAAAATCACCACACCTCATAACAGGCATATTCAACGAGCTGGCAATAGTGGCTGCAACGTTAAGGCGGGATAACTTCACCTTGGGAAGTGGGGCGTAGGGAGAGAGTTAGCGGTGATGGGCAAAAAAGTGAAAGATAATTAGGAAACAAGTCTTGCTAATACAGTGTGTATAATCACACAAGTACACGGTAATAAGTTTGCACTAAGGTGTGTACTAGAGAACAGAAACAACAGTGGGAGAGCTGCATTTAACTCATCCGCGCAATGTACGCGCACACACTTACACAGGAATAGTACGTAGATACCTGGAAAATCCCTTACATTGGTAAAGGATTTAAATGAATGAATTCTTAGGTTATTAAACGGTTTTAATAGAAGATAAAGGGACAAATGGTGTTCACTTATTGGTTGGTTTTCATAGAAGATAAAGGGACATCCGATGTCTACTTATTGGTTGGTTTACATAGAAGATAAATTGACATCTTTTCTTTATTTTTCTTCTTTTTGTTTTCTTTTTGATATTGCGCACCCAAAAATTAACGGCATTCATAGAGTAAATGCTACTGTTGTGCGCCATGCTGCTGCTTCTTCGTCCTCGTTCCTCTTGTCGAGGAAAGAGTGTCTCACGTAGTTATACCTTGGTTGGTATGTCAGACAGCAGTCTACAGTTGTGTCCGATTGTCTAGCCACTCTAGGTGACAGATTCCATTCAAGATAGCGGGCTCCCTCTACATTATGTTTCCTAACAACTTTGCCAGGTCGGCCACTTTGCGGCCTACTCTTTGCTATTTCCAACTGCAGTGCGATTGTTATCTTGTTCACGGGACCTCCTGTTTGTTGCTCTCATCCGACAAAATATATCCAATTTCACTACCCAAGAGAGCAAGGTGACGTGTGGTATCATTATCTGGAACCTAGTGTGTGTGTTTTTTTAAAGTAACATTGCTAAGCCCTGCACCGGGATTCCGGTAATTTCTGAGCCTCAGGCGGACACCGCAACCTCTCAGCCACGTCTCTCCAACGTGCCATGCTAAGGTCACCATAGCCACAAAAGACATATTCTAGAGAGTTCAGACTATCAGGACACGACTCTGACTTTAACGGCTTATTATTCTTCACAATGCCAGGGCGACATTCTGGCAAACATCCCCAGCTGGTTGCCTTATCTAGTGAAGGAAACTCTAAGTTAATTAATACTTCTAGGTCATTCATTAGTGAGAGGCCCTGGAAGGGGGCGTGGCAGATATTGTGACTGTTCTTCTTGTCTGAGCAATGTTCCGTGTTATTCTCCTAATGACATCCTGCCGTCACCAAGTAAGATAAACGGCTGATAACTACATCGCTGTCTTCTAAGTCCCCTTTCTCGATTACAACAGTTTTGCGTTAGCAGTAGAGAACTTAACGGGCGCTTGTGTACACTTTACGTCTCAGCTCTTTGGAGTGTCTACTATTTTGATCTTGTCAAAACTTCGAACCATCAGGTTTCGCACTTCGAACCATCAGGTTTCGCTCGATTGTACCTCATGGCCGAAAAAGCTTCCAGCGATGATGTGCCGTCACCGCAAAACGAGGAGAATACTGATAGTATGTATATCATTTTGTTTTCATTGATGCGGTTGTCGGTTTGTTTTATAATGATCGTTGTCACAGATCAGCATGCGTCGAGGAGGGGTTGTATATCCCAAGCACAGTGCCGCTTGTAAGTTGGATGTGTCGGCTGATAGATTCAAATATCGCAGCTTAGCTGTAAACGGGCTAAAGAAAACGCCCTTGCCGTAACACAGGAAGAGGCAAAATGAAGCGTTAAATACAAGTGGGAGACTTCATCTGTATTACGTAATAATAAGATACTTGTACTATTGTTGCAAGTGGAACTCTTTACATATATTATATAATAAGATAGATATAATTTTGTTGCAAGTGGGACACTTCACACGTATTATGTATTAACAAGATACGTGTAATATTGTTGCAACTGGAACACTTCACACATATTATGTAATAACAAGAAAAACGTAATATTGTTGCAAGTGGGACACTTCACCTATATTATGTATTAACAAAATACATGTAATATTGTTGCAACTGGGACACTTCACCCGTATTACGTATTAACAAGATACATGTAATATTGTTGCAACTGGGACACTTCACCTGTATTATGTAATAACAAAATGCGCGTAGTCCCACGACAGAAACTGCAGTTTATTTAGGAAGCGTTAAGTCTAGTATTTATCTGGGTCACGACATGCTAAAGACAGGTGGCTTGCTCTCTTCCTAACCTCCATTCCTTTCCAGAGAACTCCCAGAACATTCTCTAAATCTCCCATGTACCCGATCTGTAAAGGCTGGGTCCACCCGCCACGCGGGAATTGGTGGAACAAATATAACTGTCATTGCTGGTGATTGAACTTCTGGAGCAAAAGCAAGGAGTTTTACTTCTTCTTTTTTTCTTCCTCGGTCAGCTTTCGAGGTGAATGCGTAAAGCCGTGGCGGCGACGGCTACCATCACCATCACCATCACCATCACCATCACCATCACCACCACCACCACCACCACTACTACTACTACTACTACTACTACTACTACTACTACTACTACTACTACTACTACTACTACTACTACTCCATCACCACCACCACCACCACCACCACTACTACTACTACTACTACTACTACTACTACTACTACTACTACTCCATCACCACCATCACCACCACGACCACCACCACTACTACTACTACTACTACTACTACTACTACTACTACTACTACTACTACTACTACTACTACTACTACTACTACTACTCCATCACCACCACGACATCTGCAGTGATAACTCACTCACTCACTCTCTTTCTCTCTAATCAACTCTCTATCTCTATTTATCTTTATTTAACACACACACACACACACACACACACACACACACACACACCAGCAGGGTCACGAGTGCATATCCCGGCATGATGCTTTGATGTTACCTCACACAGACAACGGTCCAGAATCACGTGCCCAGGCAGCCACGCATGTCTGTGTGTTCACCTGGCTTCCTGTTCGCGCTCGTTCGATCTCTGCCAGCGCCAGGCTGGCACTTGCATGTGGTTACAAATGTTGTGTCACTGAATGCACTGATGATTTCCTGCCCTTACAAACACTGTCACACACTACTTCATCCCCCCTTTATTCCCCCATAGACCCTCAGCCAAACCACGCCCAGTCGTTCTATATTTTGCTATCATCTCCTGCAGTTCCCGCCATGTTATCCCATTATTATTAAATCTCCATCTGTAATTTTTCTTCTACGTATGTTATTAGGTCTCCCACTATTTCCTTTGCCTTGTGGGTTCCAGACAAGACCGTGTTTAGTTATATTGTCCCCATTTACACACATGCTCAAATTCATATGTACACCTGCGCGCACGCACATGCATGCACTCGCGCGCGCACTCGTACGCGCGCACACACACATCAGTGGTTCTCAAGATATTTAACACGGTCACCCGTCTGTCTTGTGATTTAGTCCTCTGCAAATTCAGTACCCCACCACCTCCTGGATCTTTCCAATGCCCAAAGGAACGGTGTCGCTCACTTGACTGGGCCACTTGCGTGGACTCGCGCACTCATCTTAACTTTCACTCACACAGATACATACATGTTAAACATGAAACAGATAGACGCAGAGACATGTTATTGCACAGAGAATCAGTGAAAGGGGGGAAGACATTAACCGACATCTGTGCAGCACTTACCTCTGTATAAGACCTGCACCGATCTGTAATGGTTATTACTCCGCAGCTGTTACTACCGAGATCCCAAGCCACCCGGCTGATTCTACCCAGCTCCCAAGCCACACGGCAGCAGATGCACATATGCCAGACACAGGTAATTGCAGATTTCTAGAGTATGGCCCCGTTCAAGTGTCATTTGACGTGTTTTCATTCTTTTAATTGAACGAGGCTGGCATCGTGTCAATGCCAGCGCCATTTTTTTTTGTTTCCTGTTGTGTCTCTTATTTCGTTTCCTGTTGTGTCTCTTATTTCTGTCCTTGGGCGTGTGGATAGTATGATTGCTGTGGGAATCAACGATGCATATTGGGTGTTGGGGGATGTGGTTATGATTATGTTTTGTTTTGTGGTGTCATTGTCACTGCTTTACTGTTCTAATTATTCAGCGCTATAGTGTGCGTTTGTTTCTTGTGTTTTTGTTTGTGTACACATATACACGTGTGTTTCTTTGGTGTGTTTTTGTTTCCATATACCTTTCTCCCATGTTAACATATATACGTGTTTCTTTCTTGTATTTTTATTTCACATATAATTCTCATATGGTAACATATATGCGTATGTTTCTTTGCTGTGTGTTTGTTTGTATATACCATGTTAACATATGTATGTGCTGCTGAGTATAGCATATTTGTGTGTTGGGGGGGGGGGGGGATACTCCCATGGCTGATGGCGCTGTGGATTAGGGGTTAGTGTTACCTGCAGTTTCATAATTCCCCGAATACCGAGTCGAATGTTTTAACCAGACGCGGGCGATTTGGAAGAGGAACGCTGTGCGTCGACTTTGATTGTTTGAGTTGTCGGCCGTTTAGAAAGGAATGACAAACTACTGAACTAAACATTACCTAGTAAATCACAACCAAACCAATTAATGCTAGGCTTGATTGCAACGTCCTGTAAAGGACATGTAGCTATAGTATGTTTACTTTTGTCTGCCCCAACATAAAATTCCATATCTCAGGAACCAAACGAGGGAAAATGATGAGATTTAGCATAAGCAGATTTCAAAGTTCGTTTATATGCGGTATATAATTTACGGGACAGAGATGAAGTGCATGTTATTAAATGTACTACGTCTTAACACCAAAACATTAACGTTGAATAGTTAATTTTCTCGTGGGACAATGGGATTGGCCTTATGACAAATGCCTCGCGTAGTGGAACGGGGCATTACTGTAAAACAAGTTTGTTAGCGAGAAATCACTAGTTTTTCACCAAAACATCAAAGAAATGTCGCCGCTTTCCACGATTTAAGTTACTGTTGGACCCATCAAAGACATATTTCTTGGGTGGGGGTAAATATAAGACGGCAGGAAAAATTTCATAACAATGCAACAGACAGTTTTCAAAATAATTGATCGGGGATGAAGGCATTCATTTCTGGACAGACTATAACAATGTTCCCGTGTTTACATTAATAATGTATTTATGGTGTCAGGGTCGTGGGTCACTGCTGACCAAGACCTCTCTTCGCCCCCAAGGGGGAAATCCTTGGAAACGGTCACTGGTTTGGATTATGAAAGGAGGCGCCATCCTGGTATCCACGCTGTGATGAAGCCCGCCGAAAATTTCTGACTGCGCACTACGAGCCCGGAAAGGAGTCAACAGTTCTACCCAATGATGGCAGACAATCAGCAGCCCAGTCTTGCAGTCGCCGTTTGGAAAGCTCACGAGTTTGCGCGGAATGATTGTCTTGCTTGCCTACGGGATTGAAACCAAAGCTAGTACATGTCTCCAATTCTTCCGGTCGTTCACGAGTGAACAGTTCGAATCAACCGGGTTCTGCATCAATAATTCCACACCAGTAACTTAGTTCACTGTCTTCACAAGATGGCGATGCAGGTTGGACCCAGAGTGGAGGGAGTTCCAGGTTGCATACTATGGAGATCGGCCTGCCCTCATAAAATGCGAGTTTCCCCCATAAAATGCGCACTGGGTATTCTCTGGGAAATGGAATTGACCACTTCTTGCAACTCCAGCATTCTCTTTGGCCGTGATGGTACAGTTTTACATTGTCTGTTCCGTTTCATCACTTGATGTCTTCTCGTGTAAACAGTTGTCTTTCCTCTTGGCGTCGCGTGTCTTCCTTTTCAAGTTTCACTTCTTTCTTTACTTTTGTTTTCCCACTTCTCTACACACTACACTACACTACACTACACTACACTACACTACACTACACTACCACTACACTACATATTCATTTATTTTCTTGTTACCGATATCTATCTTCTTCTTCTTCTTCTTCTTCTTCTTCTTCTTCTTCTTCTTCTTCTTCTTCTTCTTCTTCTTCTTCTTCTTCTTCTTCTTCTTCTTCTTCTTCTCCTTCTCCTTCTCCTTCTTCTTCTTCTTCTTCTTCTTCTTCTTCTTCTTCTTCTTCTTCTTCTTCTTCTTCTTCTTCTTCTTCTTCTTCTTCTTCTTCTTCATTTTGTTATAGCCATGTTTGCTTTCCCTTTCACTTTCTCTGCACGTGTTTGGTTTCGTGTCTGTCGTATTTGCAGTATTCATTTTCGTTCTCTGTAGACTATACCAAGTCACAGCTGCCTAGTCACATAATTTATCCAATCATTGTATCAGAATAGAATTCTAGCGACTCCCTCAAGGCCTGTGTTTATCCTCGCATACTGTATGCATGAGTCACGGCGGATGAATACCTTATGCCCGCGTCACGGTGATTTCGCCATGTGAAAACAGTCTCCGGAACGTTCAATCACTCAAACATCTCAACCTTATGTATAAACACCAAACGCAATCGCCAAGGGTAGACAGTGAAAGGAATACACCGCAGCTGTTTGTTGATAGAGGGGAACAAAAAAATAAACCATCATCTGCAGCGATGGTTCCCAACCTGTAGGTTACCTTACCCGAGGACGACCCAAGAGTTGCTTTCTGTTAGACGGGGGAAATCATCTTGATTATTTTTAGTTATAATGGTGTTAAAGGGAACTTCACCGGAGAGATTTTCAACATTTACTATTTCAATATGGGGAAAGTTATTTGGATGTCATAAATAAGGGGTGGGATGGGGTGTGTGTGTGTGCGCGCGCGCGTGCGTGTGTGTGCGCGCAAGTTACCTATTATAAAAGGGAATCGTAGTTTACGTGGTTATTATAAAAGAGGGACGAAGGTCACGTGGCTGTTATAAATGAGGGTCAAATGTTGCTTGTCTGTTATATAATAGAGGCTCGAATGTCACTTGGCTATTATGGAAGAGGGTCGCGACTTGATACGATTTGAGAAACACTGCGCTATATCGCAAGATTTGTGTACGCAGTGCAACGTTTGTCATGTCTGTTTACTTCAGATTCTAACCATTTTCACCCAGTCTCTCCCGTTTGTGATTATATTTCCTCACTCCCACACGAAACTGTTTGTATTTCATTTTTTTAAAAATCTATAGACGAAGAATTCTGAACAGATCTATGAACTGTTTTTTGTTCTTGTGATATATTCTTGAGTAGATTTTTGCGAGCTGTGTATGTTTATAAAATAGGCCTTGTCTGCAGTGTAGAGATAGTAATAAGCACGTCTGCATACCGAGTATAGAATTTTAGTAGTATTTCTTTCTTTCTTTTCTTTCTTTTTTCCTTTCTTTCTTTCTTTCTTTCTTTCTTTCTTTCTTTCTCTTTCTTTCTTTCTTTCTTTCTCTTTCTTTCTTTCTTTCTTTCTTTCTTTCTTCTTTCTTTCTTTCTTTCTTTCTTTCTTTCTTTCTTTCTTTCTTTCTTTCTTTCTTTCTTTCTTTCTTTCTTTCTTTCTTTCTTTCTTTCTTTCTTTCTTTCTTTCTTTCTTTCTTTCTTTCTTTCTTTCTTTCTTTCTTTCTTTCTTTCTTTCTTTCTTTCTTTCTTTCTTTCTTTCTTTCTTTCTTTCTTTCTTTCTTTCTTTCTTTCTTTCTTTCTTTCTTTCTTTCTTTCTTTCTTTCTTTCTTTCTTTCTTTCTTTCTTTCTTTCTTTCTTTCTTTCTTTCTTTCTTTCTTTCTTTCTTTCTTTCTTTCTTTCTTTCTTTCTTTCTTTCTTTCTTTCTTTCTTTCTTTCTTTCTTTCTTTCTTTCTTTCTTTCTTTCTTTCTTTCTTTCTTTCTTTCTTTCTTTCTTTCTTTCTTTCTTTCTTTCTTTCTTTCTTTCTTTCTTGCTTGCTTGCTTGCTTGCTTGCTTGCTTGCTTGCTTGCTTGCTTGCTTGCTTGCTTGCTTGCTTGCTTGCTTGCTTGCTTGCTTGCTTGCTTGCTTGCTTGCTTGCCTTCTTCTTCTTCTTCTTCTTCTTCTTCTTCTTCTTCTTCTTCTTCTTCTTCTTCTTCTTCTGTTGCTGCATGTGTTTCTTCGTCGTCTCTTCTTGTTACAAGTAACATGTAACAACAATTGGCTATGTAAACACCAGTGATCATAAATAAAACATGTTAACGATTACATTTCCCACATGTTAAAATAACGGCTTTTTTAACGATGTGTTAAATTACTGCCGTCCTGCAGCGCAATCTTGCATGCACATCCTAGCATTCAGCTTGTCAAATGGAGCGCTAATAATAGCGCCGTGTGAGCATCGGCAGTCGGGCACGGAGTACACAGATAGACAACTTCCGACAGTTCATAATCGGTCTCTCAGAGCCAGTGTAATAGATACTGCAGAGACGGGTTCCAATGTCTGCCTGTATTCTAAACAATGTAAGCAGGCGTAGCCGTGCGCCTAGTTATTAAATAGAGATTCTATACGGTTGTGTCTATACGGTTGTGTCTACCGGTTGTCTATACGGTTGTGTCCGTTGAGCTTGTTTGCCAGATGTCGCTCAGCTAGATTTGTTATAGAGTATGTTCATTCCCATATATACTTATACTAGTGTATACACGTAGTTTCACGCGACAATGACAAGTCACTATCTATATAATTGTCATATGTTGTATTTTGTTTCTTCTTGTTGTTAAACTCAGAGACTACAAGCCATACGTCCCACGATTTATTGCCTGACATTTCACTGCATCTCGTCAGGTGCATATTACAGAGTTAAATATAATATGAAGTGAATAAATGAGTTATACGTTGACTGAAATACTTAAAACACCAAGTCACTGATATTGTTCGAATGTGGAAATTATTTTATGTCCACCGCAATCTTGGTACATTTAGAATGAAATCTTTCTGTTTGCACAAAACTGTCCGGAGCCGCCTAATTGCTAATACCTCGATATGTTTGAGCAATCGTTTATTGTTCTTCGAATACAATCTTAATCGAATACTTTTCTTTAAACTAACTTTATTTTCAAATGGGAAGGAACTGGCACCAAGCTCTATACAATTCTACCATTCTTGTCCGACATTTGTGAGGTGCTTACCTTTCTCGGGGGGGGGGGGGAGAGAGAGAGAGAGAGAGAGAGAGAGAGATGAACGAAATACTTCAAGGGGCTAAGAATTGGGCAGGCAGGCCGAAGCAGAGAGAGAGAGAGAGAGAGAGAGAGAGAGAGAGAGAGAGACGGGAACGAACGAACTTTAGAGGGTTAACAATTGAGCACGCAGGGAACAAGCAAGGAGAGAGTAAGGGCGAGGTGATGTTGATGTGAGAAAAGATACCATTTCTAAATGTATAAAACTTCTGTCATCAGTGGCAATGGGAAACACGCATCCCCAAGGAACAGCAGCAGAATTGCACAGGTGGGATAAACAGTGTCAATTCTCGCACTGAGCCTGCATCTCCAGTTACTAGACGTAGTGTGAGTCTGAGAGCCGAAAAAACAGGGAGGGAAAGAGCAGTGAATACGCCGTGGAGATAAAAATCACGGCACGGATTTCAGGAACCACACCAGATGGGTTTTCTGAACACACAAGCGGATTATTTACCTAAACCACTTTCCGTGCTAGAGACTAGAAGGTCTGCGATAGGCATCGCTCCATTAATAAGGCCGGTTGGCTTAGGAACTGACTGTTTGCATTTGTGAATGTACTAGCGAGATAGCGGTGCCAGGGAATGTAGGAGTACTTTCCCTGGGTGTGCTGGCGTGAGTATGTATGTTATTGTAATTTCATTTAGTTCAATGTTGTTGAGAAGATTGTTACATAGCGCGGCGAAATGTTTGTATCAAGTAATTTTTAGAAGCGGTGAGTAGTAATATGTTGTTTGCAATCGTGTTTGAGTTAACTTGTAACGTGTTATTTCTGTGCGCTATTGGTGAATTAGGCGGTTCGACCCCCACATCAAAATTACGTTGGACTCAAAAAGAAATGACAAAGCTTCTGAGCGTAACATTGCCTAGGACATCAACCTGGGGTTGATGTGCTATATTTTGAAACAGCCTTCAATTTTGAAACAGTTTTTATTGATCTTTTCCCCCCATTAAAATCAGACATGAAGAAATCAGGACTAAAGTGGGGGTTATAGCAGCGCTAGATTTCATTAGAAAACAGCAAGTGAAATGGTTCGGTCACTTAACTAGGCTACCAACTGACAGTATACCACAACAAGCAATGATATACAGACCAAATGGAGCCAGAAGAAGAAGCCAACCATGTAAACGATGGACAGAGAGAATAACAGTTCATGGGAATCTTTACATATGAATCCCACAAACGCGTACTCTCCCGCTGCTTCTGCTTCACCTCGACACCGCAAGGTACAAGAAGAAGATGATGAGATGTTTTCTCCAATGGATGAGAGAGAGAGAGAGAGAGAGAGAGAGAGAGAGAGGTGGGGGGGGGGGGGGTTAGTGTGATACGAGGGCTATTCCACAATAAACCCCCGATTGGCTGGTAAAAATGTAACCACATTGACAAAATATCATCTAAATACACACACACGTTACATACATCAGTGCATTTCGTTTCCACATAGTCGCCACCTACATTCAGGCACTTGTCGTACCGTGGCACGTATAAACCCCACCAAGGAGCAAGCAGCACAAGAGGAATCCGATCATCAGAAATGGTCTCCGTTCAGCGAACGTTCCGACCCCTTTACGGCGGGGTAGTGAGTTCGTGCCACATGCCGGTCAGTTGGACTTAATCATTGGCTTCTCGTTTAAAAATCAATGGCAAACTACTGAGCGTAAAATTGCCTAGTAAATTAATCTGGGGTTAGGGTTGATGGCAACGTCCTCTGCAAGTAACACGTGCAACTCTCTTATACCTAGTTGTGCACTGGATAGCTCGAACGGTAACAACGTCCGAGTTGACACATGTGTGCAAGGTTTAACTTCCTCTAGGCAGTAACGGGCTCTGCCTACCCGTGGATACGTTTTCTCTCCGAGAAACGTTGCCAGGGCTGTAGTCATACGGCCTACAGGCTTTGCAATCTACAACGTGCGCAGCTTGCACGGCGGTCTGGTTTTTCGCCCTATTTCGAGAAGGTTGGATATCCTATCTCACTATCCGATATAAAACCATGACGTGTGATATCCGATCTCACTACCCAAGAGAGAAACATGACGTGTTTTGTTTTATATTGAATTTGATGTTTGTTTTGTTTTGCGTTCGCACACTTTGAACTCAAGCGTTGTCCATACATACTACTTCTAGTAGCCCTGTACTGAAGTTTGCGTGTGGATTAGCTTTCTCCATTACCAGTGTCCCTCGCCATCAGGCCAACCCACTCCGACTTCAGAGGTACTTGTAATTTACGTCCCCAAGTCAAGGACGACAGGTCAACATTTTAGTCCAGCTGTCCGGTGTAGGGGTTGAACCCCTTACCTCGGCATCAGCACACCGGATGTTTAAGAGCACACGTTCTTATCTATTCGGCCATGCTGACCTACAAAACCTGGTAACCCCCCGAAAAAAATGAGAATACCAAAATCCCTTATCCACGACACCTCTTAGTTGGTAGTGGTAACATGTAAAATGATTGTGTGTTTTTATTATTTTAGACTGGGTGGATAGTTAGGTAGGTAATTCTTGGAGTCTCCGTGGCGAAGTGGCCACGCCATCCGCCTCGAGCTCCGAAGGTTGTGGGTTCGATTCCGGGCCGCGTGCTTCGGTTCACGAGGGCATTTTTCTTGGAGAGTCATCGGAGTCGTCGCTGGAGCTAAGGAGTTCGTGCTTTGTGCAACGCTTTCGGCAGGTCACACTGCGGAAAGAGACTGAGCCATATGGGATAAACCCGGTGCAATGAAGTGGATCTTTTCGACTCTTAAGACCTTTTTAAGTTAGGTAGGTAAATAGGCAAATATTTAGGTGAATGGGTGGGTGGGTGGGTTTGTTAGGTAGAACGAACGAAAGAACTTTATTTTTATGTTTTATAGGGTCACAAATTGTGCACGTAGGTAGGTCCGGGTCTTACATTCGGCCCTTCCAACCACTCATCTTTAGTACATCAATTATCTATTGTGCATATTACATTCACATAGAAAAAAAACATTGCCAAATGATTGTTTTGAGCATAAACAATGCGCATGACTATGTTATGAGATAAGCCAAGCAGACTCAAACACATAGACTAACGCAAGCATAAATATACATCTTACCTATACCTACCTATATACATACCTACATACATACGTGCTGACGGACGGACAGACAGATTTCATTTACACAAGCACTCATAGTTATACACACAGTTAATAACAAACATATACCCATTCAGTATCACAGTCTCAATAGAAACATTCGCTCATAGGTAAATAGGTGTGGTTCGTTTGAAATCAGGTGCAGAGTAGAATCATACTTTGTATCTCTAGCGGCATCAATGAAGCACTTCATCATGTCAGGTATAGTGATGTGAGCGTATCACTATTTCAACTACCTGTTTAATTTTTGGGGATTTCTTACGAACCATTGGAATAACGTGAGGAATTATCTCACGGGTATTAATTTGCGTTCATAGAAGTAGATGAAAGAAGTAGAGGTTAGAGAAAAAACTAGGCATTATAACGATTCAAAGCTGTAGTGAGGTACATAACTAGGTGTGACGCACTCCCTGGAAAGAAGAAGAAAGAGAGGTCTCAGAGGAAAGAGAGATCTCAGAGGAAAGAGAGCTCTCAGAGGAAAGAGGGGCATCAGAGGAAAGAGGGGCCTGAGAGGAAAGAGAGCTCTCAGAGGAAAGAGAGGTCTCAGAGGAAAGAGAGCTATCAGAGGAAAGAGAGGTATGCCATGGTGGACTCCGATGTGGTCTGCATAAATGATGGTAGGCCGACTAGAATGGCAATGAGGCCTGGCGATGCAGATACTGCTATTGATTTGGCACTTGTCTCCCAGTCATCAGTCCTTGATGTAAAGTGGACTGTTTTGAATGACCATGGGAGTGATCACATGCCATGCTCTGTCCTGATCTCTAAGTCCAAGAAAGTCAAGGCTGGGAGAGCGCGCAAGACCTTCCGGTATGAGTGGAGCGACAGCCTTCTTGGACGCCTCAGACATGGGGCATGCAACAGGACTGTTAAAACTCCCTTTTTGCAGCCCCCATGGTGGACCCCAGAAGTGGACAATGCGTGGAAAGCAAAGAGAGCTGCAGTGAAGCAACTAAGGAAATTGCGACAGACACCCCTAAGTTCACGAGAGGAAGTGGACATAGCGGAAAATGACAAGAAAGACAAAGTGGAGGCTTTCAAGCGATGTGCTGCAGAGGCCAAGAAAGTAAAATGGGAATGTTTTATGAAGGAGGTTGGAGGTGATAAAACACTGCATAAATTCTGGAAACTGTACAGACAAATGCAAAGAAAAGATCGGCCTATGACAGTAGGAACAATTTATAAAGAGGATGAGGTACGCGTGACAACAGACAAGGAGAAAGGGGAGGCGTTTCTCCAGAGATTTTTAGAGCAGACCAATCACAGTGATGCGGATACCAGTGATGCAGTTAGAGTGGAATTATCTGGCACAATAGAGAATATGCCTTACGAAGACATCATATTGTTTGAAGATGTTAAACATATTTTGCAAAAGGCGAAAGACACGGCACCAGAGCCTGATGGTGTCAGGTATGGCCACATGAAGGCTTTAAGCGACGTGGACCTGAAGGAGATGGCTGGCTGCTTTAATCAGAGCATTAGGACAGCGTCAGTACCGCAGGATTGGCTGCATAGCTATCTCATCCCTCTCCCAAAACCATACAAGGATCATTCAAAGCTTGGCGGCTTTAGGATCATCACCCTTCAAAATACATTTGGGAAGGTTTTAGAGAGGTTAAGCTGCAGGATTTTTTGGAAAGGGGGAAGCTTCTTCCAAGAGGCCTGGGGAGCTACAGGCCAGGAAAAGATACCTGGTTGAATGCGGCCACCTTTGCCTTTGACGTTTATGAGGGGTTCCAGGGTAGACAGGAAACGATGGCGGCAGCGCTTGATCTCGAGGATGCGTACAATAGAGTTCGCTATGATATTTTGGTGACCGCACTAATGGAGAAGGGGGTCAATCCCTGGTTAGTGAACTTGATAGCGGCCGTCCTGCATTCTCGTCAGGTTGCTCTCCGTCTGGGCGCATGGACCTCAGAGCCACATATTTTAACCTCGGGACTGCCACAGGGACCTGCAATCTCACCGGTGCTCTTTAATGTGTATACGAGCAAGATTGCATACCTAGAAGCACCAGGGGTTGGAAGGATTCTAACATTTGCAGATGATATTCTTGCATACAGGCAGGGGAGAAATGGGGATCAAACAGCCCAGGAGCTACAGGTGACAGTAGACAAAGTGATTGACTGGTGCACTGAAATGAGTGCTGTCATCAACCCGGAAAAGGCGGCTGTGTTGTGGTGCTCTCTGGACAACAGGATTGTGAGAGATGATGCCCCAAGCCTCACGATAGATGGTAGAAGCGTCAACAGAGAGAACAAACTGAAGTATCTGGGAATCACATTTGACACGAGTCTGTCCTTCAAGGACCATGTGGAGACGGTTGTGACAAGATCTCAAAAGGGACTCAATGCACTTAAAATTATGGCTGCAATGGACACAGAGCAGAGAATGCTCTTCACACTATACCAGCACTTGATCCTCTCAGTGATTGATTATGGACTAGGACTGCTCACTGTCTCAAAGAGTCAGCTGGTGAAATTAGAGCGCATACAGAATGAAGCTATGCGGGTCATTCTGGGATGCACCAGAGACACTCCAGTAGTGTGTATGCGTTACATCCTTGGTCTGCCTACTGTTGCTGGTAGGCACAAGGTGATGCAAGCGAAGGCATACCTCAGATTAGCTGCAGACACAGATCACCCGTTGCATGAGGCGCTGGACGTAGTTAAGGGCCAGAGACTGATAAGAGGGAAATCATGGATGGCTCAGGCTGTACGATCAGACAGGTGTGCCCCTTGAAGAACATTAGGCGAGGAGAGGAGTGGGTCAGAGTGCCAGCCGTGCAGTCAGACTTGTGCAGAGTTATAATCACATTGAGCAGGGAGTGGCCAGCAGGGACCACGGAAGTGGAAATTCAGCAATTAATTCAGCAAAATTCTCGCCCGGGTGATGTGATTATCTACACGGATGGGTCGGTGTTGAGAGGTAGGAGAAGTGCTTGGGGGTTCTTGGCAAAAACTAATGGTCGGCGTTTGGTGCAGGAGAGCCTGGCGTATGATGACACTACATCTAGCTTAAGAATGGAGGTGGAGGCGGTCAGTGCAGCTTTCCGCTGGATAGAAAACACGATACATACACATATTGTGATTGTAACTGACTCAGAAAGCATGCTGAGAAGGGTGAGAACAGGCAAGCTTCGTGCAGAGTGGCTTGCTTCGCTTCGGAGGTCACGGGTAGCAAGCATCACCTGGATCTTTTCTCCTGGGCATGCCGGTGTGCTAGGGAATGAACAGGCGGACAGATTGGCTGGCTCGGCAGAACTTGGTGGAGTATTGATGCATGACAAGGCAGATGTGGTTGCGGCCTTGTGGGAGCACGTCTACACCTCGGAGGGGCAAATGGATCACCATAGTCTGGTTAGAATGAGGCAGCGAGGAGTGACGAGGGGATCTGGCCGACGCTCGACGCTCAGAGGAAAGGCGAGACGGACATATAATCAGATTGCTACTGGAACTATTAGTGTTGGAACTCTTCGCTGATTGCTGAGGATGGGGACGGAGCGCTTATGGGAATGTCCTGAATGCTGTGATGTCGGTTCCTAGATCAATCAATCAATCAATCAATCAGAGAGGTATCAGAGGAAAGAGAGGTCTCAGAGGAAAGAGAGGTCTCAGAGGAAAGAGAGGTATCAGAGGAAAGAGAGGTCTCAGAGGAAAGAGAGGTATCAGAGGAAAGAGAGGTCTCAGAGGAAAGAGAGGTATCAGAGGAAAGAGAGGTCTCAGAGGAAAGAGAGCTCCCAGAGGAAAGAGAGCTCCCAGAAGAAAGAGAGGTCCCAGAGGAAAGAGAAGTCTCAGAGGAAAGAAAGGTCTCAGAGGAAAGAGAGGTCAGAAAGGAAAGAGAGATGATGAAGGAAGTAAAGAAGATAGAAGTGAAATATTTCGATCACATTGAAAGACTTTGTTTTTGTTCCCGCGCCCTCTCTTTGAACTCAAGCCTAGTCCATACACATGCTACCACTTCTAGTCGCACTGAGCTGATTTTTGCGTGTGGATTACCTTTCCCTATTACCAGTGTCCCTCACCATCAGGCGAGCCCACTTCCATTTCAGAGGTACTTGTAATTTACGTCTCCAAGTCAAAGACGACAAGTCAACATTTTAGTCTATCTGACAGGTGTAGAGGTTGAACGCACTACCTCGGCATCAGCACACCGGATTTAAAGAACGTGCGTTCTTATCCATTCGGCCGTGCTGACCCCCTCATACCATTCTGGATGGAAGCAATGAAGCCAGGCGTGCAGCAGGTAGACCGAAGTATCAGTGGGAAGAGAGCATCAAGAGATGGACGAACAGCAATCTGTCGGCCTGCACAACCAGGGCATGAGACGGACAGTGTTGAAGATCCGTGACAGACAACCTACACCGCGGAGACGGCATCTCAGAGATTGATTATTTCTGTCATACACGCCCGTCACGAAGGCTAATACATCTCGTGAGGGTATTCACAAACACTTACAGAAATAAGGAGACAGAAGATAGATATTAAGGGACAAATTAGACATCAGAAACATTGAAAGGCATAGGGATATCCTATTAGAGCGTGCCACCTTCACACGGCGTTGAGGAATCACGCTTGCGGATGTGTGAGTCTGGGCTCCACAACAAGAGCACTCGTTAACTGATTCAGCTCGTAATGATAATATTTCGTCAAATTTGATATACCATTTGGACAGAAGAACGATATATCGCCATACTAGGGTCATTGTGTTCTGTTTTTGTTTCGTGGCATCTTCCGCAATTTCACTGTTCAGTGAATGGAAATGTACTACGAAATACTTGTTTATTTAATTGTGTACCTTGTTTGGTCCAAGCCTACTTGTTGTTTAGCATTGTATCAGTTAATGGCCACTGAGTTTGGGAGTCTCCTTGGTGAAGTGGTCAAGCCGTCTGACTCGGGCTCCGAAGGTTGTGGGTTCGATTCCGGGCCGCGTCCTTCGGCTCACGAGTGCATTTTTTTCGGAGACTTCTGGGGGTCGTCGCTGGAGCTACGGAGTTCGTGCTTTGTGCAACACTTTCCGCGCTGCGGAAAGAGACTGAGCCATACGGGATAAAACCCGGTGCATTGAAGTCACCCCTGTCGACTTTTACACGACTTTTTAAGTGACAGTTAATGGCACGAATAGTTATGACCCCACAACCGTCCTAGTCGGTAATCACGTGGTTATCGGAAGATGGGAATTTGCAGCTGTCGACTTGTTAAAAAAAAAAGATGTTTGCATATCCTTTACAGGACATCGCTGTCAACATCAGAATTTTTCAGCTGATTGTTGATTTCTTGGCAAGATTACGCTCAGTAGTTTGCCATTGCTTTCTGAGCGACCGGCTCACATACCCCGTAAGTTACCGACGCGGTTAGAACCGCTACCGATTCTCGCCGTCGTCACGTTACTCACGAAAGTATACGGGATTACGGAGAAAGTCGCTAGAACCTAGGCCAGGGAGAGCGGCTGTCGACTTGTTACTGGAGTCCAATTAAAAACATAAAATATGACAGAGACGCTCGACCTGTGGAGATACACACATATATATTTACGAAGGTTTCCAGCCAAGTCTTTATCAACGGGACAACAAAAACACAACAGTAACACACGGAAAACACAGGAATACTCATGAATCATGTTTGTTTTTGGATTTCATTGATATCTGTAATCAATTGCGCAGTTTGCATTCCTTGGTAATTGGCAGTCGGCTCGCAGTATGGGTAATGGTGTGTCATGCTAATTATGCAGCACATGAAGATCATGACTGTACGTGATGAGCAGTTCTTGTTTCGTTCGAGGCCGCCAACTTCCAAACTCCATGCCGCCAGGTACCTGATTCAGTGCTTTGAAGTGATGCGGTATTTGTGTGCATTTAAGCCAATGGCGGAACATTTTTGTCTCCCAAGTGAGCGATAATTTCTGTCGTATGATATTCATTCTATTTATAGCATCATTCGCGGGTCATAACAAAATTATCAACTTAATCCAACATTTAATTAATTAAACCATTACGGCTGGATTTGCTTTTCTTTGGTGAGGCGTGCGATGTTGGCTGTATTGACAATGTTGCTGCTAGATTTATTGTGTATAAAGCTTCTATATTTATTGAGTTTCGAGTCGCGCCTGCGGTTGCCTTGGCAAGGCCAAACTAAATGTTTCCGCTGGCCTAATACATCCTGCGGGCCGAACGTTTCCCGCCCCAGGTTTAAGTCATTCGGTAACTATGTGCGTTAAATTCATTCCCGTAACCCGCTACAGTTGCCCCACCGTGAGCGAATAAGCCGGCCTCATACAGCAGAAACATGTTAAAATTATATTTACCTAAATATGAGAGATTCCAAAAATAAATTAATCAGAAATCAGAGACCGATAACAGACCGCCAGCTGCGTTTGGTTGAAACATCCTAGAGGCACACGGGAGCAGCGCTTCTTACATGCAGAGATAACGGCGTCATTTGAAAACATGTTGATAGGTTCCTCCCCCCTGCTACATCTTTTCTGCAAGTTGTTCTCATGCCGTTACCACGGGTGTTGGTGTGTATGCTACCACACAATACGTTCGGTCGCCAAGTAAACAGACTCCTAATTGTGATTGTTGACGTTTTTGCTATGCTTTCTTCTTCTTCTTCTTCTTCTTCTTCTTCTTCTTCTTCTCTTCTTCTTCTTCTTCTTCTTCTTCCTTCTTCTTCTTCTTCTTCTTCTTCTTCTTCTTCTTCTTCCGCCGAAGCTGCACGTTTTTCCCCTATTGTGACTGTTCGTTTACGCTACCTCCCGCCTGAGTGTACTTTCATTATTTTCAACCCATTTAATTTCTCAACGTCACTTCTTCTTAGAACTGCTACTTTGTGTTTTCCGCCTCGTCTTTATATCATTTTCGTCAGTGTTAATGTAATCGTATTAATGTTTTTGTTTGTTGGTTTTTAATTATGCTAACGAAGGTTTTCTAGCCGCAGCACACAGTCTGTCATTTGTTATTTGCTCTTGTAAAATATTCCAGATTCACTTTCCATTTTTTTTTTTTTTTTGGGGGGGGGGGGGGGTTGATCTACTCCTAATTGGTCTACAATTGACCAAACTCAAAGCTACCCAAATAATTGATGTCTTGAAATAGTGTCCTGCTTTAGGTCAGTTGAACTAGTGGAAGCGCCATCACATGTTGTCGGCTTGGAGTAATAAGTGGCCAGCGACGGCCCGGCGTCGGACCCCGCGGCCGTGCTCATGACAACAGTGAAGGTAGCTATCAATTTCGTTAGTGCGCACCCAAATAATTGAGGCACAACATATCCAATTAAGGCAAATACAGACAAACCTCAGTTTTCGTTGATAATCCGTCCGAAACAATCGGCAAAACCCCAAAACCGACGAAAACCTTTGCAATTATTTCCATATGAATCAATGTAAATGCAATTAATTCGTTCTAGACACTCAAAAATACATACCAAAAACACATTTTATAGAGAATAAATATAGTGTTTAATACTTTTTTTTTTTTTTTGAGGGGGGGGGGGGGGGGGCCGCAGACGTGTCCTAACTCGCTCTTTCGCCGTGCCTAGTAACACATGCATGCCAGTGCACCACTTGAATTTTTCACACCATATCTGCTGGCCTTTAAATCACTATGTACACTAGCATTCGTCCCAGTCATTTTCTTAATGAGATCGGTATACAATAGTCTGGCCTTTTCACATATGATTGGTCTTCGAAACAGAATCGCCATCTATCTGGTTTGATTTATCCAAATTAATAATAACTGTTCGACATCTTCAATTGTTTGCGATCTCTGTGTCGTTAGCACATTCACGCCTTTCGCTACATTAGCCTTCTTTAATGCTTCCCTTTTCGCCACAATGAAACTTATCGTGGATGGCGACTTCCCGTACAATGCAGCCGATTTCAGCAATCTTAATGCTGCTCTCGTATTTTTAAGTGTTTTCTTTCGTCAACTCGATCGTGTTCCCGGCCTTCTTCTTCGAAGGGCTGCTGGCTCTCGAACTTTCTTTGGTCCCATCACGGAGCCAACGGAAAGGGTTAACTTATTAGCAAGTGATGGTTACACAGCGAGAAACAACACCAAATTGAGCAGAAGAACGCATGGGTCACTTTGTTTTCGCAAAGTTAGCAACGAGGTCTCGTGGACATGTCAACGAAAATCGAGACAACTACGAAAACGAGACATTTTTCGCGAAAAAAAATTGACAGAAAACCGAAATTGACGAAAACTGAAGGCAACAAAAAACCGAGGTTTGACTGTATATGACTCTTCTTATACTTCTTCTTTCGTTGGCTTGACAAGTGTCTGTAAATGTAATGTTGTCTCTTGTATGAATTTAACTGTCTTCTTTAGTCACTCAGTGGTCCATAGAGTTAATCTTATATATGACCTTGAATCCCTTCAATGTGTTTAATTCTTTCCATGGGCTCTACATGGGTGACTTGGTATGACGGGATCGTCAATGTGAATCTCATGGAGTGAGAACTAAACAAACCACCACCGAATACAAGAGATGAAGACAAGGCGCTGGCGCTGCATAAGGGAATACAATGAAATCACCTGACAAAAGGACACATGGACAGTCTTTGTCTGGAACTCACATGGTAAACCAATGGAGGGCGAGCTGAAAACATACGGGACGAGAATTAGAGACACACCGGGCCAATGGCGGGGCGAGAATTAGAGACACGACAGGCAATGGTGGGATGGGAATTAGAGACACACCAGGCAATGGCGGGGCGAGAATTAGAGACACGACAGGCAATGGTGGGATGAAAATTAGAGAAGCAACAGGCAATGACAGAACGAGAATTAGAGACACAACAGGCAATGGTGGGATGAGAAGTAGAGACACAACAGGCAATGACAGATCAAACTGAACCAGAAGAAGAGGCTGATCGTGTAAACGATGGACAAAGGAAATAACAGTCCTTGGTAATCTCGATATATGTAGCCCGATGCCCATAATCGGGCACTCTTCCGCTGTATATACTTCACCTCGACACCGCAAGATACAAGAGGAACAAGGTGAGATGATGAGTCATCATTCATTCATTCATTGGCACCTTGCCGTCTTGACAGACGATAGTTTGTTCTTCAAAAAGGCATAATAACTTTTATCCATGTCGGTAGCCAATGTGACTGATAAGGCCAATTCGCGCTGTAAATGTTCGTTCACATTGGGTGCATGTGAACACGTGGTAATTTTCACCATCATGCACCATCTTACGTCTAACACGCTCGGTGTGTGACTTATCTGCAATAATTTTCTCCATTGTCTTTATTCCATTTTCTGATGTTTGGCGCCCCCCCCCCCCCCCCCCCCCTGCAACATGTTAAGCGGCGACCTGCTCCCAATGTGCATGCCATTATCAATGCCTGTATCAATCATGTCCCGCTTACACACATCTTTGTATCGTAGTAGAGGCCGACCCTGAGATCTCTTACCCATCGAGATGATGAGTACAATGGGGAGAACATAGACTGAGCTGTATGAGATAGCAAATGGTATGATGGCTTGGATTAAGTTGATTGAGGGAGAGAGAGAGAGAGAGAGAGAGAGAAAGAGAGAGAGAGAGAGAGAGAGAGAGAGAGAGAGAGAGAGAGATTTTCAAGTATTTCTACTACTATTTTCTACTACTGGTAATCTGTGCGTTGATACGTGGTGGAATATTTAGATGTAAGTAAAGAATTTCACATTTCTGTTACCAATGATGACTGGAAAATTCCCTCCCACACATTAGCTTGTGAACAAGCAGGTGTTAGGCGTGTAAGTTGAGCATGTAACTGTTGGCTCAACAGAAATGCTTGCACAATAGTTATTCTAGGAAGTTTACAGTAGATGGATGCGTTCTGGATTGATAAGTCATTACCTTTACACCGTATCTCTTTTACATCGTATCTCCTTTATCATCTCCCGGCGTTAATCATTCTCTTTATTCCCCTAGCATGAACGCTCTTCGCGCATTGCCTGTTTCTGACGTACATACACAATCTCCCGCCTGTTTCTCTCGTCTGCCCCTCCGCCTGCTGGTTTTTCTGCTTCGTATAGCATTGGTAACACTAGTTTCGCGTAACAAGTAATTTATTGAATTGTGGAGTCTATGAAAGACTTTTCATTGATTACAGTGTCGGTTACTTATGATGAATGTTCTTTTTGTTAATGCTAAGTGTTTTGTTTCTTTATATTTAGGTTCCGTTTTGTTTTTCGTTTCTTCTATGCGGTAATCGGCATGAACACTTTCGTGTCCTCTATGCAGTATTCGACAATAACGGTTTCGTTTCTTCTATGTAATATTTGATATTTACGCGTGTCGTCTCTTCTATCCAGTTTTCGCCTATCGTGGATGTCTTTGTACATGCTGGTGTTATCATTGGAACCCGCGGTAAAGAAAAGAATCTTCTTGTTTTTGTTTCTCCTCAAAGGAGCTTTCCTGTTCTGTTTTCACCTGTTTGTGCCAGCTTTGCTTATGTTTGCACAGAAGACGTGACGATATTTATATACCTTGTGATTAATTGCTGTGGAGCTGGGGTTACCTGAGTGAGCGTTTAGCTGAAATGTTGTTCGCATAATATTGGATAGCATTTCAGAAAGGAGTATCGGAGCTCTTGCGCTGGATTTTCTAGTGTTTAGTGTTGAGTTATTTAGAATAACTGTTGATTTACCTCTCTCTCTCTCTCTCTCTCTCTCTCTCTCTCTCTCTCTTTGTTTGTCACTCACTCTGTTTTTCTGTCTGTCTCTTTCTCTGTCTCTTTTTTGTCTGTGTCTCTGTCTCTCACTCTCTTTCTGTCTGTCTGTCAGTCTTTGCCATTCTCTGTCACTCTTTTGTCTCTATGTCTGCCACTTTGTCTGTCTGTCTCATTCCCCCCCTCTCTGTCTCTGTCTGTCTCTCTCTCTCTCTCTCTCTCTCTCTCTCTCTCTCTCTCTCTCTCTCTCTCTCTCTCTCTCTCTCTCTCTCTCTCTCTCTCATATGTTATTTATTTAATTGTCTGAGTAGTTTTTAATAGAGGGCCATTCATTAATTGTGCACCCCCATAGCTAGAACATTTTGTGTGATTGTCTAAAATCCCCATTATTGATCATTTCAGAACTGCCGTTTGGATGGGAGAAGGTTGAAGATCCTCACTACGGAGTGTATTATATTGAGTAAGTACACAGTACATTATGTATATTGAATGAGTACACAATACTTTTGTATATTTAGTGAGTACACACAGCTCTGTGTATATTCACCATCATTAAGTGCCCTGCTAGCTGGCTAGGCATTGATGTCTCTCCACATATCTTGTGTATATTGAGAGAGTACACATGTTGTGTATATTGAGAGAGTACACAATATGTTGTGTATATTGAGAGAGTACACAATATGTTGTGTATATTGAGAGGGTACACAATATGTTGTGTATATTGAGAGAGTACACAATATGTTGTGTATATTGAGAGGGTACACAATACTTTGTGTATATTAAGAGAGCACACAATACTTTGTGTATACTGAGAGAGTACACGATACATTGTTTATATTGAGAGGGTACACAATACTTTGTGTATATTGAGAGAGTACACAATACTTTGTGTATATTGAGAGAGTACACAATACTTTGTGTATATTGAGAGAGCACACAATACATTGTGTATATTGAGAGAGTACACAATACTTTGTGTATACTGAGAGAGTACACAATACATTGTGTATACTGAGAGAGCACACAATACTTTGTGTATACTGAGAGAGCACACAATACTTTGTGTATACTGAGAGAGCACACAATACTTTGTGTATGTTGAGAGAGCACACAATACTTTGTGTATATTGAGAGAGCACACAATACTTTGTTTATATTGAGAGAGCAAACAGTACTTTGTGTATGTTGAGAGAGCACACAATACTTTGTGTATACTGAGAGAGCACACAATACTTTGTGTATACTGAGAGAGCAAACAATACTTTGTGTATATTGAGAGAGCACACAATACTTTGTGTATATTGAGAGAGTACACAATAATTTTTGTATATTGAGAGAGCACACAATACATTGTGTATATTGAGAGAGCACACAATACATTGTGTATACTGAGAGAGTACACAATTACCTGAGCCGAATAGATCAGCTCTATATCAGTTTCTCATCATGGCACATTTGTTACGTCGTGACTGTACAGGCTGGATGTTCTCATACATATGAATATGCAGTAGTCACAGAGCTCTCCTACTGTTGATAGTGAAGGTGAAGATGCTTCCGAGGCGGGGTCTGTAGTGATAGAACTTCACATATACTAGCTCATCAGCAAATCCCTGTGATTGTTCTGTTCTATCTCTGTTATATCAATGTCGATTTCTCAGCACCTAATTAAATACTTAATGAACACAAAAAAGCGATTTGTATGCTGTATTTGACGAGCAATAAACAATTGCTTAAGTATAGTGAGGCATTAGCAATTGGAACGGCAGTTGGCTGTCATCTTATGACGCCAATGTGTTCATCTGTACTGTGATGTCACATGCTTAACACTCTTGACACCATAAACAACAATATTGACAGGTTACAAAACAATAACATGTTATTGTAATTTTTATCACACATTTAGGGTTTTCTATTGGAAGACCCATCATTCAGGGTGCTGTAAGTCTCTCCAGTTTCTCTTGTATATTAAATCGTGCATGGTTCAAATTTTTTTTTTTTTTTTTGGTTTTGTTTCTGTAAACAGTCCTCTCATTGCATACAGATGACAAAAACGTTTAAAAATAGCGGGCGCATGACAAAGAAGGAGGAGAAGAAGAATGACTATATGTGCAATTTTGTTTCTTGTACAAACTGTTTTTTTTTAAAGTTCAATTAGAGGTCCATAAAGTGTTATGTTCCACTGTCGTTTCTTTAGGCCAGATAAGAGCATAACATCTTCAGTCTTGGCAGACTCCACACTGTGATTTGTACCAGGCCTTGTCGACTGTGGACTGACATAGGGGTTAGTCCCACTACCTGCCATAACAGTGGCCCAGATCCAAACCCAGGAGATGCAGGATTGTGTTTGTCAGCCCAGTACATTTCTGAGGTTCACCCAGCCTCATAAAACATGGGTACGAGACTATTTTCCAAACTTTCTGGAAGTTGTCTGGACAGGAAGGGAACTGGCTATCCTACCTCATGTCATGGCCTAGGATATGTGAAGATCTAACACTTCACATCCCAACCTCAGTATTTGCTATAAAACAACATTTACCTTCACAAGTGAGATACGGACACATAGCTGTCACTCTCTCCTCTCCCGCACATAGTGTGGGCATGTAAAATGTCTCAGATATCTTGTGGTATAGTATCTTGATTGTTGTCTGGTGTGTCACAAGGTGTGAGGTATTCATTTTCGTCTTGTTTGTCACCTGTTTTAACATTAATTTCTGTTTTGTATGTCACACATTACGGCATTAATTGTTCTCTTGTATGTCTTGTCTTTCAGCATGTTAATTTGTGCCTTGTATGTCACCTGTTACAGTATGTTAATTATTCTCCAGTATGTCACATTTCAGCATCTTAATTGTTCTCCTGTCTGCACTAACATGCTTAGCACATTCATTATGTATGTCACATGTTGAAAATGGTCTTGTATCCACATGGCTGACACATCAATTATGTGTTAAATGCTGTCACATAAATCACATGATGCGGCTCTGGTCATTAATCCACACTCGTACATTATACTTTCAGCCATGTAAATAGACGCACCCAGTACGAGAACCCAGTTCATACAGCAAAAAATAAACAAGTTGGTATGTATCAATGTTGTTTTTCGTTGTATCAGTCATACCAAACCGGCTGCATAGAACTGCTTACTCTGTTTTCTAAACCACGTTTTCACTTCACATTCAACTTTGGCATCATGCTCGAAATGTCTCCCGCCAAGGTGGGTTTTCGGTGGACCAAAAAAGGGAAATAGCTAGGGGCTAAGTCGGGGCTGTAAAGTAGATGTTCCAGAACTTCCCATATTAGTTGGTTAATTTTCTCCTGAGTTAATTGAGCCGTAAGTGGTCTGGCATTGTCATGAAGAAGCAAGACTCCTCTAGTCA
Organism: Cepaea hortensis; assembly: GCA_963921405.1. Classification (NCBI taxonomy): domain Eukaryota; kingdom Metazoa; phylum Mollusca; class Gastropoda; order Stylommatophora; family Helicidae; genus Cepaea; species Cepaea hortensis. The sequence continues at coordinate 108,313,163 of OY992882.1, forward strand.
GCAGTCCTGGATGTTTTCTTCAAATTGCATCATGAAGCTTCGATAGAACTTCACAGTACAATTCAGAATTCACATTGTCACCCTTTTTCTTGAAATTTGTTAAAAGCACTCCTTGACAATCCCAGAACACTGTCAGCATAACCTTCCCTGCTATAAAGGTGTAACCTTGAATTTTTGGACACAAGGCGAAGAAGGATGTTTCCATTGCATTGAAGCATGCTTTGATTCGGGCTGGTAGTAATGCACCCATGATTCGTCCCCAGTAACAATCCTGTTCAGCATGTCTTGTCCTTCATCTTCGTATTGACAGAGATAATGCAAGGACAGGCCAAATTGGTTCATTTTGTGTTCCTCCTTCAAATGTCTGGGTACCCACCTTGAGCACACTTTCTTAAATTTCAATTGATCATGCATTATGCTGTATGCTGAACTATGTGAGCACCCTATTGCAGATGCTACAGAATCGTTACTCGCCTGTTACCTCTAATCATCTCCTCTACCCGCTGCACGGATGCTTCTGTTGCAATCTCAACAAGACGACCAGAACGGATTTCATCAACAATTTTAGAGTGTCCTTGATAACAATTTTCTACCCAGCTATGCACCGCTTTACAAGACAAACATTTGTTAGCATAAACAGGAAACATTTCCATATAAATGTCCTTTGCAGGCAGTCCTTGTGCCCACATAAATCGCACAACAGCACGTTGCTCTTTGGTTGTACACTTTGTAAGTACAGTTGCCATTTTGTTTATGCGCTGCGCCTGCGCATGAGACAACCTAGTGCCACCTGACGAACGGGAATATAAAATTCGATGTTGCTGTCACCTAATGATACCTGTAGAATACACCAACTACATTTACCTGCCATCCCACAGAACTGTGTGACTTACTTATTGACTCGCCCTCGTATATAAATAGATCATTCATAATCTCTAATTAGGTTAGTTAATTTTAAAGAACAATATATGTAAAGCATGGCCCATGTGCAAACATCATTGCTACGTCACTAATTAAAACATAATTATTGTTATAGTAATTGTATGCATATATCTTTGTTACTACAAACACTTGTTCTCCTGTATCCACATCTCTTCATTTTAACACATAAACTCTAACTTTTCCTGTATCCGTATCTCTTTATGTTAATACATACACTCTAACGTTCTTCTGTTCAATATCTCTTCATGTTAATACATACACTGTTACGTTCTCCTGTATAAATATCTCTTCATGTTAATACATATCTCTTCATGTTAATACATACACACTGACGTTCTCCTGTATACTTATCTCTTCATGTTAATACATACACTCTAACATTCTCCTGTATGCATATCTCTTCATGTTAATACATACACTGTTACGTTCTCCTGTATACATATCTCTTCATGTTAATACATACACTGTTACGTTCTCCTGTATACTTATCTCTTCATGTTAATACATACACTCTAACATTCTCCTGTATACATATCTCTTCATGTTAATACATACTCTCTAACAGGCCACTATTGATTGTAATAAGTGTATAGGTTTCATATCTATTGATATACGTGGGAATTTCAAATTTGATTGGTGTGTATATTGTGAGCATGTATCTAGATTCTTCATCAAACGTGTGTCTTCCCGCCACACCTGTACCACCTACAACCTCCACTCTCTGCACTTACCTGATCCCAGTAAAGCGCCTACCTCTCTTGTTCTTGACACAAAGGTAAACAGGAAGTTCCCACTCTACCAGCATCTCAGGCGCCGTCTGTTGGATGTACGTTCCGTTCGGTTTGGTTTGGTTATGTTCCTTGAAATGTCACTAGACAAAACTGTTTCAGGCGTGACTTTTATTTCTTGTGATAAACATCTCTGGATGTATGTGCCTTTAGCTCCTGAGACCATCGTTTTCTGTTACAGTTTAAAACACATTTAGGCATTGCCGTGTCGATCTGCTGTCAGGAGTTATTTCCGCTTGTTGATAGAGAAATGACAAGTTGCAGTTGCTGCGCTCAGACCAGTTTCTTTATTTGATTATTTCAACATCTGTCTGTTGTTAATTGGTAACTGTATTCCTTCCTCGTTCATTATTAGAATGTTATGTTTCATTTGTTTCTTCTTCTTCTTCTTCTTCTTCTTCTTCTTCTTCTTCTTCTTCTTCTTCTTCTTCTTCTTCTTCTTCTCCAGCTGTTGCTGCCACCCCCCCCCCCCCATCGCTTCTTGGATTATAGCCCTCAACCAACTCAGGCCAAGCTGTATGTTATATCCTGCAGCTCGCCCCATATTGTTCCCATGTTATTTGTTTCTGTATCTAAATATCTTGTCCGTGTGTTTGAGGTCTCCCCTCTGTTTCACTTGCCCTGCAGGTTCCACTGACAGGATTATTCTGTGTTGGTGTTGTCTCGGTGTGCGTCCTATCCTATCCAGTGGCAGCGTCTTTCCCTCATCTCTTTGTTTACAGAGTTCAGCCGGGTCTCTCCCGAAGCCCCGCATAAGTGATTCTGCCATACCAAGTTAGTCCTTCTATTCTGATCAGGCAATGGTTAATCAATTAATGAATGTTTGTCGTTTATTCTTAATTGTTTTGTTGTTCCCCGTGTTTCTGATCAACTACAGTAGTACCGATTTAACGTTAGAAGTTACTTAGTTGCAAATCTTTTACAGGACGTGGCAGTCAACTCCATCATGTTTTGGCTGTTTGTGATATCTTGGCAAGTTTATTTAAGTTTGGTAATAGTTTTAATTTATGTTAACTTCTACAGGTGTCCGAGTGCTTTAAAAGATAGTTATTGTAGCTGCCTGTTACCCCACCAGTGTTTACATTGCTGCCTATATTGGTTATAATGTCACCTCATGAAGTGAGATTTTACCAAGGGAGAATGCGTTATTATTTGCTTTTTGTATGCTCAGTTTCGATAGTCTGGAACGCCGGGATCTAATTCGGGAGACCCGGGTTTGAATCTCCGGTAAGGTGATGGATATGTTTTTTCTGTCTGTAGCAGAAGGAAAACCCCCAATCTGCACAGTTCGCGGCGAATGCTCTAGACCAGTGGTTCTCAATCATTTTTGGCCCATGCACCCCTTCGCCATATGTTCAGAACGTCATTCCCCCCTTTCGTATTTCCTCCCTATACCCCCCCCCCCCCCATCCTGCCCCTACGCAGCATACGTAAAAATGGAAGCTACATTTAATAACACATAGAAGAAAAATTCTGCACGTCTACATAAAGAGGCGGCTGCCCGAGTGGCTAGAACACTGGACTCTCCTTCGAGAGACCCGGGTTCGATCCATCGGTAATGTGTGGGATTTTTTCTGTCCGGGGCAAAAAGAAAATCCTAATCTGTACAGTTCGCGGCGACTGCACTAGCCAGGCGGCCTTAATTCCCCAGGCTAAAAGACACCACCACCCCCCCCCCCCCCCCCGCCATACACCGCAAAGTACTATATTGGCAGTAAGTCACAGTGACAGTCTACGTAAAACGTGATTTGTGGGTCTGCATACGTTATAAAATGAATTTCAGAAGAGCGAGAAGTACAGAACCGTAAAGTATGGAGGAAAACCAATTTCAAGTAATCGCATCTTGTATTAACGTGATCTTAAAATAATCTTAACTGGGGTTAGAATTAAATTTTAAAAAGGCAGATTATGGTCGTCCATAGGAAGAACGAATTTTTTTTTTTTATGTTGCATATCCCTTGCAGGACGTTGCAGTCATCACCAGCATTTTTCAGCTGCTGTTGATGTACTAGGCAAATTTTACGTTCAGTAGTTTGCCATTGATTTCTAAACGACCGGCTCCAATACCAACACGTTATAACACAACGCGACGCGGTCTAAGAACGAAATGCCACAATGTAATATACAAGTAAATGGGAATATTCTTCAACAAGTGAATCGGTACAATTATCTCGGAACAGTCATAACATCTGATGGGAGATGCCTTGAAGAGATTAGAACAAGAATCGTCATGGCAAAAGTAGCCTTTAGCAAGATGAAAAACATACTGACCAATAAAAAGATGCCAATTGAACCGAGAAAAAGAGTGTTGAGGTGCTACATAGAGCCTGTTCTTCTGTATGGATGTGAAACTTGGACAATGAGCAGTCAAGTTGAAAAACATCTGATGGCTGCAGACATGTGGTTTCTGAGGAGATTGCAAAGAATACCATGAACAGACAGAAAAACCAATGACCAAGTACTACTGGAGACAAATGAAAATCATAAATTTATTAGAGAAATTAGACGTAGACAGTCAAAATTTTTTGGACATATGAGAAGAAATGAATTGGAGAACTTGGCAACAACTGGCAAGATTGCAGGGAACAGACCAAGGGGAAGACCGAGAAGTAAATACCTGGATGGCTAGGCCACATGACATGGTCGAGACAGGAACACGGAGCTGATCCATGACTCTGGTGATCGAGTGAAATGGCGAGTCATGACCGCCCACGTTTTCCGGCATGGCACATGATTGATTGATTAAAAATAATCTTATTTCTCCCCCCCCCCCCCTTACCACCAGAACCACTGCTCTAGATAGCCGGCCTTTAAATCTTCATACTCAAGACGTCACCCCTTCCCTTCGTCTTACAGCGCAAGGTACTATAGGCGATGATTAGTGGGTTTTTTTTAGGGGGGGGGGGGTTAATTGTCAGTTGCCCTTTAGTATTTCGTTATGAATCCCCGTCTTCAATGACTTTGAAGGCAGGAGGTGGTCCACCTGGCATCAGACTCCATGGAGTACCAGGCACCAACGATCGTCAGCGGCCAGAACCGTTCAGTAAGCTACGCCGACAGTTTAATATTAACAACACTGTGGTATTAACATGAACATCTGCAATCGAAGGTTGAAGAAGATGCAGGAAGTTGTGCGATGGGAACCGCACAACTGAATGGAAGGTGAGCGATTTTCACTCTTAAGCTGGTGAGATAATAATATACGCAATGGATCTGTGATATGGACCAAAAATGGGGTTATCGACCAGTGTGTAGTCATTACCGAACGGTACGAAGAATATCAAGTGACGACCTGTAGCATGAGAATGGAGATGGTGGCTGCTGGTTTGACATAGATTTCTAATACTGTATCAACAAGTACTTTTATTTCTTTTGACTCTGTCAACCTGGGAGTCTCCGTGGAGAAGTGGTTCAGCTGCTTGCCTCGCGCTCTTAAGGTTTTGGGTTCGATTCCGGGCCCCGTCTTTTGGTTCACGAGCGCAGTTTTCTCAGATCCTTGGGATCGTCGCTGGAGCTACGGAGTTCGTACTTTGTGCTGCAGTTTTCGGCTGGCCACCCTGCGGAAAGAGACCGAGTCGTATAGAATTAAAACCTGGTGCAATAATGTTGGTCCTCTCTGGATGGCTTGATAGAAACATCTGTAACTTAGAGAAGCCTCAGACGTTCAGGAACTGTGTTGATCTATGGTTTAGATCACATGTGTCAAACTCAAGGCCCGCGGGCCACATCCGGCCCGCCGTAGAATCATATCAGGCCCGAGAGGTCTCAACCAACATATAAATATATTCGGCCCAAGAGAGAATTTTTAGGCAACAATATTTTTTTATGGTCACGATATAAAGTGCTAATCAAGTTCCCTAATTAGCAGCCTTTCGAATGATAGGCTACCTTAGAGCATTATCGCTTCGATCAGAATAAGCGAAAATAAAAGTTGTGTAGTGAGTTAGTGTTCGTCGTTATAGTTACCTAGCAACGTTCATATGCTCGTTTTGGATTGGCGCATAAAAAATGAAAGTAGTGTAATGCCCGGATATTACATCACCTATTTCCGTCAGCTTTATCAGAGCCAAAGGTTTAAATCACCGCCAATTTCAGTCTTTTTTTTGCAGGAAATAGAGTCGGCGTTCGGCGACATGCCTTATCATACAGAGGTGCGGTGGCTAATTAGGAGAAAAGTGCTCAGTATATTTTTCCAGCTGATCGAGGAAATCTGTAAATTCATGGACAGTAAAGGAAAAGATTCCACAGTTTTTCGTGACTCATCTCAACGACCTTGAACCTGCAGCTCCAGGGGCGGGATCACATTATCACTGATATGCATGATGCAGTGAAGGCATTTCAAGTGAAACTGCGCTTATTCCTGAAGAGATGCCACGGCTTCGTCTACATGCAGCTCTACCTTGAGCATGTTTAATAGCTCATATCTGTGTGAGCAGCTGTTTTATGTGATGAAAATTAACAAAACATGACACAGGAGTCGTCTCACTGATGAACACTTGCAGTCCATCATGAGAATCTCAGTGACACAAAGCATTACTCCCAACATAAACGAACTTGTAGCCAAGAAAAGATGCCAAACATCTTGCTCCGACAAATTGACATAAGAGTGAAAATGTGTATACCAATGATGTTTTAAACTTTTTTTCTGTTTTAATTTAAATTAATGTTTAAAAAAAGGTTTAATTTCCGGCTTATTGAATTAAAATATTGAGCACAGCCCACTACTGGCAACGCTGATTGTATTCTGATATGAACATAAGGCCTATCCACGTCAATGTGGAAGCACTATTATTATATTATATTATATTATATTATTGAATGTTTATCCTGTCCGACCCGCAACCTTACGTGTGATTTGAGTTTTGGCCCGCTGGTTTAGATCATGCAGGGATGGGTAGAAACGACAGAGCTGAAGTTCTGCCTTCAAAAGTAATGGGGGAATTGAAGATAGAGTATACGTTATACATGCTGCTGGAGATCACAGGGAGTGGAGAAGCATGGTCGCCTAAGCCAGTCGGCGAGGCACGGTGATATGTATATATAATTGTGCGCGCGAGGTGTCTAAAAATATGTAGGATATCTATGTCAGTGACTCAACTTTATGGCAGTGGAGCTGCGAAGTTCACGAGTCATTAGCCGTTTATGCTTGGCTATCCTTATCACGCGTTTAGATCGCGGAATATTCCATCAGTGTTGGGGAGGCACGTGAGGCAACACATTGTCGCCGGGTTTCTCCGTGCATCAAGGAGAGGTGCTGTAGTCAGTGTGCTTTGTGGATATGAGAGAGAGAGAGGTTTCTCCGTGCATCAAGGAGAGGTGCTGTAGTCAGTGTGCTTTCTTTCTTTCTTGTGGTGGATAACACCGGAATGCCACGTCTACTTTTAGGTTGTTTTATTTTTAATCCGTTCGCTTGCTTTGAACTCAATCGTAGTCTACATACCTGCTACTACGTCTTGTGCACTTGATTGATTCTTGCGTGTGGATTAGCTTTCCCTATTACCAGTGTCCCTCGCCATCAGGCGAACCGACTCTGACATCAGAGGTACATGTAAATTAAGTCCCCCAAGTCAAGAACAGGAAGTCAACATTTTAGTCCAACTGACCAGTGTAGGGGGTTGAACCCACTACCTTGGCATCAGCGCACCGAATGCCTAAGAACGAGTGCTCTTATAATTCGTCCATGCTGACTCAGGGGTGTAATGATAAGTGTTGTGTTAAATATTGGGGAGGTGCGTTGTGTCCGGTGACTGAGTATTCTTGTATTCTGTGATTGGTTTGAGACGCACAGGTTTACATACAAATGTCTCCATGTTGCGATCCAGCTCTCAGTTGAAGCGTCCTATTGACTGTTCTGTATTACTCGCATTGAGCTTACAGGTTGGGCGCTCGCCTCAAACTCAGAAAGCGTGGATTCATGACTAGTTTTGATCATTTATTAAAATGCAGCGTCCATATTATGTTATATCCTTCCACAGTCGATTATCCGGGTAGTGGTTGGGTGTCTAGGTGTTACTGAACAAGTGCGAAATTATGGGATGCCTGTATGCAAGCTGAGTATGTGAAATACACCTGGTTAGAACTAGAGAAAGGTAGGCCGAAATTTGTCGCCACCCTGGCACAATTCTTCTTCAAGTGTGAAAAGCCAGCCACAGTTATATTTATAGAATGTACATCGGTGACATTGCCGTGAAAGCCGCCTGGTAAATTTGCTAAGAATAAAGATATGGTCAGTCAAAGAGCCGGAGTTATGATGGCCTGAGTGAGATGTTCAGCAAACATCGTCCTAGCACATTACTGGCAATACATGTTCACCAGAGGATCTTCTCTCTCTCTCTCTCTCTCTCTCTCTCTCTCTCTCTCTCTCTCTCTCTCTCTCTCTCTCTCTCTCTCTGTGCGTGTGAGGGTGTGTGTCTGTCTCTCTGCCTGTTTCGCTCTCTGTTTGACACACACTCTCTCTATATCTCTATGTGTCTGTCTCTTTCTGTCACTCGCTTTGTTGATATGGGAGAGAGAGAGAGAGAGTACACATTCGTTGGGTTATCATCCCCTGCTGAGGTTGTCTTACGCGGTGTGCAATTTTCCAACCCGTCACACCCGAATATTGGGCGGCTCTCACCAAACTCGACACCCCACATTTTGCTAATGGCGGGGGAGGGTACTAACCTTACCCTAGTGTGAGGAAATGCAACCTTAATACTAAATGTCATGGCCCGGCAGACCAGGCTCAAAGCCTGGTCGTAAACTGGTCTACGATGGAAGCTCCGACAGACGGACAGTTAGAGTATTGCTTTGCTGATCTGGCAGCTTCTGCAGCTTGTCTTGTTTCACACGTATTGATGTTACCTTTCCTCTGGAGTAAACTAACCAGGCCGAGAGAGGGATCATGCTGCATGGGCAACACATGGGCTCTAAACTCAGCCCAGGCCTTGTGTTATGGAGAGGTATAACTCCATTTTACAAACTATCATCTGTCGAGACGGCAAGGTGCCAGTCATACCCGACACCATCTTCCAGGTATCAGAATCTACCCAAATTTGGCCACTTCCACTTTAGGGCTTCTAACTGCTGACACATTGTGTAACTAACGCAGTTCCACCAACCTCCAACGCCACAGCGCCGGTTACATGGCCGGTAATGATGGGAGAAATAATTATCTGCTTTCTCTGAGACAATTCTCAATCGATTTCGAATTCACAACTTTTGGAGTTGGAGGCGTTCCTTACAACTCCACCCTCTGACGATGAAACGACCTTGGAGCATACGTTGTTCAGCATATTGTGATAAAACCTGACAGTATAATTTCTGTAGGTGTGTACAGCTTACCTCGCTGATAGCATAACGATAATATGCTTCTAATTCCGACCCGTCGCAGAAACTTCAGGTGGATTAGTTGCCATGAAGCGAAATATATCGTATTATTTTTGGATCGGATCATGTTACTCAATCAGATTTGTTGCCATCTGAGCGTGCAGCTGTTTAAAGGCGCCTAGGTACATGTGCACATGAGATCTCTAAGACTAAAGCTAATGTTGTAATGAAACTGACAGAGGGAGGCAACCGGATGTAGTCTTTAAAATGCAGTTATGATGATGACAAGGCCTATTAGTTGGAAATCTACAGAAGTGTCTTCTGTTCAACTGATTATCAGACCCTCTGAAGAGGATCAACGCGATCAGAAAAACCTGAGAAATAATTCAATACTACCCATATGCTAGCATGTGATCTGATATAGTAGAGAAAAATACATTTCGCGGGCAAGCATAATGTACAGCTAACGAAGTCAGCTTTATAAGAAGTGAGCACGTCTTCCCAGCAGCTGGTTTTAAAGAGTGAAGAGTTCTATGGTCCAGCTACTTTACTGATATTTAATATCTTTCTTTAAAAAAAAAACCTAAGGGAAATTGTAACGAATACTTATTATCTAAAGACCTGGAGTCGTGATCGTACAACTTCTGCACACATCAGACATTTGTTTGTGAATGTTCGCCACACTTTATTTCTCTGCTATGCAACAATTCAGTTACAGTTGATTGTTTGTAACACCTGACATAGACATGGCTAAGGTAGTAAGCCTTTTGCAAGATAGAAAACATACTGACCAATAAAAAGATGTCAATTGCAATTAGAAAAAGTTGTTGAAGTGCTATATAAAACCTGTACCTTTGTGGTTTGTATGGACGTGAAGCGTTGGTCAATGAGCAGACAAGCTGAAAAACATCTCAAGTCAGTGAAAATTTGATTGATGAGAAAAATGCAAAGAATGCTATGGACAGACAGTAAAACCAACGAGCAAGTCCTACAAGAAGCAGATGAAAACAGAAAACTGATTTGACAAATTAGACATAGATAGTCAACATTTTTGGCCACGTTATGAGAAGAAATAAATTGGAGAATTTGGTGACAACTGGCAAGATGGAGGGGTAACAAACAAAAGAAGGGCAGAGCAAATAAATACCTGAATGGCTTGGCCACATGACATAGTCGAAACAAGAACACGGAGCTCATGTGATTGCGTGAGATGGCGAAACATGAGTGCCCGCGCTAATCTGCGTGCACATAATGATGATGATGATGCCATAGGCATGGGTAATTTTCTTTGACTACAATAGCTGTTCTATCTGTGATCACTGTTAGATTACACAGAGATACGCGGGGAAACTTCTATCTGTATGCTTCTTTATGTGCGCGTGTCGTTTTTTTTTTTTTTTTAATTCACGAGTGGAAAAAAAGAAATATCCTGCAATACTATTATCTTACAACCCTGGTGTATTTGAACGGAAACAGGGACTTGGGCTTTGATCTACGGGACGTTTGCTTACTTGCTCTTCGTTGTTGATGAGCGCGGGTAGCAGGTTGTGTGTCCTTGTTGCGGGCGAAGACGTGCGCATACTTAAATTATACTTTAATAGCCTGTAAGAGGTGGTGTGGTGTGATTGTGTGTCCTTTCCATGATGTTTGCAATCGCCAACAGCTCCTATTGGTTGTTTTGTGATTTACTAAGTCATTTTAAGTTCAGCAGACTGGCAATTTTTTCTGAACGAGAAGACAACATTTGAGAGTCTCTCTCTCTCTCTCTCTCTCTCTCTCTCTCTCTCTCTCTCTCTCTCTCTCTCTCTCTCTCTCTCTCTCTCTCTCTCTCTCTCTCTCTCGACGTGGCTGAAAGGATAAGATCGATGGCTCTCAAACGTCGCTGATGGCGCCCCGGCATTAAGTTGAACTTAAAAATTGACTTCTCGTTCAGAAAGCAATGGCAAACTACTGAATGTAACATTGCCTGGATAATCAACCCGGGGTTGATCTCGACGTCCTGGATAGAACATGCAGCATTACACACACACGTGTGTGTGTGCCGGCGCGCGCGCGCTCACGTGTTATAGACACCGCGCCCCATCCAGATATGTATGCATCCGAAGATGATTTGGCGAAATAGCACGGCATTCTAGAAGAGTTGATGCTGATGTCTTTTCACCTTGAGCAGTGATAGGTCGTGGTTGAACCCCTAGTGGTGATGGAGTGTGTCCCGATCACGTCGCGTCTGTGATGAATTTGACCTCATACAATGAATGCGGAATGGTGCTGACCATATCACTCACTGCTCGTGACTTTCAGCACTGAAAATATGCCCAATATGCTGAAATTCTTGGGGTGCTTGCTCCTTGAGTGAAGTTCTTTCGACTGTGGAGGCGACAGTTTGGAATCCCTGTCTGCCTTGTGCTTTCAGTTTTTATATGGTATAATGATTCCTGTGCTTTCTATATATCTTTTCCTTTCCTTTCCTGAGTGCCAATCAATACCTGTGGATATATATTATGTGGATGGTTTCACTTTACGCATGGGTTCCCCAGCAGGTTACTTCTATGTAAACCGTTGACATTTCCACTCGTATTAGTTTGTTACTATATTAATCATGCGTTTTATTAAACGTTGGGCTTAAGACACCCGTCTTTGTGAATACAACAATGTGAAATGGGAAGAGGGAGTTTGTCTTGTGTCGTTAATTAAATTATTAGACATCTCTTCTATAGTCTAGTCAGTGACCCGATCTTTTGCCGCGCACAAGAACTCGTGATGTTCAATGGAGGACCTTCTAATCGCCAAGCAGATTCCAGGCAGTGGCAGTCATGCATTCTTAAGGATCTTCTAACCGTCAAGCAGATTCCAAGAGTGGAAGTCAAGCATACTTAACATGTTTCTACATCAGGAAATGAATTCCCCACAGCCACGAGTCTCTGATCTCATGATAAGTGGCTTGGCTGAGGCTGTGTTCAGCTGGCAAGAGAGTTTATTCTACAAGTCTTCGTGTTATGTGTGCTTATAGACCTGTCTTATATTGTTATTTAAGCACAAGAACATTCGTTTTGCTAAGGCGACTTCGTGTTGTAAATGGTAGGCGGGTGTTGTATGCTTTGTTACAGAATCTCTTTTTATTTTATTACTTGTGACTCTTTGGCAATAAAGTTCGTTATCGATTACATAATTGGATTTGCTGGGCTCAAATCCTATAGAAGTCTTCCATGAAAAGTTTGTATTACTTGTGTTTTCTTTGTTTGTGCTTGAATGTTTCCAGCAACGTTTTAAGATTACGAAGCGTTAACGATGTTATATACGGTCTGTCCTAGCCGGACGCCTGTGAAATATGGACCAGAAAAACAAAGGTTAATCAGAATATGAAGGATGTAGAGATATGGTTTCTTTCTATAATGCCAATCGAAGACTTAAGACGTCCAATACCGAATTACTGCAGGAGGAAAATGCACACAGACAGATGATTATCCACATGAGAAGAAGACAGCCGCCATTTTTTTTGAATAAAGTCAGGAGAACGCTGTGACAACCGGAACAATTGTGTAGTAGAGGCAGAGTTCGATAGAGAGAGAACAATGCTGGATGGGTTGGCAGAGTAGTATCAAAGATGATTGGCAGTGGAACTTATCCTCAAGAACACGGATGGCATATGAATGTGGCTGACCATGGTTGGCTGCGTCAGTCGACGTGGCAGATGGAGATGTATGTGTCAGTCTGCCTAGTTTTCACGCTGATTGTCTTCAGTTCTGCTCACTAAGATAATCTCCATCGCTGAATTCATGCATAGATTATCATCGTCACGTGCCCAACCAGTGACCTAGGTATTCATGTATCTCCACTTATCTTGGTACTTGGGTCATTTATGTTGATGATATTCTCCATGCCACCGTCTTAGACCACCCAATATCATTTCTCACGGCCTGCATTTGCCACTTCTACCGCTGATTCTTGCGTCAACACGATGTTTTTCCATTTCCTCTTCTCATTACCTGACCTTAACAGTACCGACGATGTTCAGAAAACCACGTTCCTATGCCAGTCTGTCAACTTCCTCTTTTGGGGAGGGTATTGTGCAAATTGAGAGTGATAGTAACAACTGTCAACTCCGTGCTAGGGTTCGAACTTGCTACCTTCAGAGACTGAGACAGCTTCTGTGGGACAGACCTCTTCCTGTGTTATTGTTCCCATGAAATGAGCACGCACGTTGATTTTCTCGTCGTGTGTGTTGTCGGTGTCAGGAAGTCGCAACCCAATTGCTCTCGTGAACTTTAGCTACGAAACAACGAGATGTAGGCAGAGAGCGCTGTTGGATTGTTAGCCATCGTTACACGTACATTTCACATTGGCGTAGCTTCTGGCCGACTAGTACTGACTGTGGACTTACACCGCATAGGTCACCTGACTGTCGATGTGGGCACATCGTGCCCCGGCGATCGCCTTGTGAATATTTGTGTATTCATCAGTTTGTTTTGTTTCAAGCTCTAGGAGAAGTGTCAGTGCATCTATATAAGGTTTTCACTGTTCGTTTGTGATTCTTATTCCGCGACGGGGTAACAATATCAATATAAAATAATGCTTTCCCGTTGTGAATTTGAATAATGAAAAAACAACAAACATGTTGCAAAATTGCATGACATATGTCTGTGCATCTCCTCAGGTGTAACTCCTCAGGTGCCTTGCAGAAATCACTCAACATAAATCGCTGTAAACAAAATGTCATGGTAGTTTAAAGTTACAATGGGGGAGGGGGGGGGGGGCTCGTCTCGAAGCAGGAAACTGCTATTGACCTGTGATGTAATATGATCAGGATATTTCATAGGCCAGAGTGCACGGACGGTTGGCTTGCTAGTCTTTTCCTCTGTTGGCGGACGTCGAGAGCACGCGCCGATCATCGAGCCGCGCTCATATTATCAGAGTAGCTCATTTCAACTAGTCAGTTTTTAAATTGCTGTGAGAATATGTGTGTTGTATATTTTAGCTTTAAGGATTCACGGTTAACTTTTTTTGTGTTGAGTGATTTCTGTTGTACGTTCTTGGCGGGATGCAGCGAAATATGCCAGGCAATAAATTGTGCAGCCTATTGTTTGTGCCTTCATTGTTCCAAAAAGTTTGTTTTAAGTTTTAAAGTAAAGGTTGTCTCGTGACAAATACTGCCGCTGTGGTGTGAATTGTTATGAAGTGGGGTGGGTAGTTTCCTTCCTCCCCGCGTTTGTTTGCCAGAACATTTCCCAGCACTAAAAGAAAAAAAAAGTATTTCGTACCAGTTCTATGAGAGTGGATCGACCCGAGAGCGTACCGTTCTGAAAACAAAGTAATCGTATCACTGCTGGGAATTAAACTTTGGCCATTGTATTGGCGGGCAAGCGCATTAACCACCATGTCATGCGGCTTTATTGTAGGAGTAAACGTTACAACACGAAGTAAAGAGGCCTCCTTGAGTTGTATGTGACATATGATACTGGCCCCATATGTTTTGTTTTTGTTTCTTTTCTTTTTCTCAGACTAAGCGACAGTCTAAAAGATTTTAGTTGTACCGAGTCTTGAAAAGGGGATTCAGACTTTCGAGATTAACGGAACCCGAATAGAATCAGTGTGGTTGTGACTATATATGCATGAACTTACGGCAGGCAATATACAGGAGTCAGTTTTTGCAGAAGATAACAGCACAGCTAGGGTGGACTAATCTGACATACTGACTGCCAAGCAAGTAGGCTAATGACCTGTGTTTCGAGGGCAACAAGGCAGTCCTGAGCTGAGGGGTCACAGATCGTGTAGGATGGAGCTCAGTACTGACCTTTAGCAGACGGCTGTATATAGGTCGAATAGTCTTGGGCACAGACAAGCTCGGCGCTAACACCCATCACCCATGTGGATATTTTCTAATCCACACAAAAAAAGATACATTCAAACCGGAGTCAGGCAGGATATTGTCTTCTGAGGGGTGGAAATTCAGATAAAGACCTCGTTGCTTAACTCTTAAAAAAGAACATGAGGGGTGGGTGCAGTATTTAACTCTTCGAGTTGTAATTAATATGAAAGTAATGAGTTAACGATTTCCATGGTTCTCATAACTATTCCCACACGGTAAGTGCTGAGATAAAGGAGACATTTACTATGCATAATTAAGACAAAACGAAATAGAGAGTTCGTTAAAAGTAGTTCCATCAAGAACGCTTGGAAATATCCGCCTCAGACACTGGTCTCCCGCAATAAAGTTGTGAATTAATTAAAGAATAGCTTGTTATGTTAAAGTTGTGAATTCATGAAAGAATAGCTGTTATGTTAAAATTGTGAACTGGTGAAGGAATATAGCTCTTATGTTAAAGTTGTGAATTAGTGAAGGAATAGCTGTTATGTTAAACTTGTGAATTAGTGAAGGAATAGCTCTTATGTTAAAGTTGTGAAGTAGTGAAGGAATAGTTTTTATGTTAAAGTTGTGAATTAGTGAAAGAATAGCTCTTATATTACAGTTGTGAATTAGTGAAAGAATATCTCTTGTTATGTTAAAGTTGTGAATTAGTGAAGGAAAAGTCTTGATTAGCCACTGGGCTACGACGTTTCCCACAATTACGAGATGTGTGTTTTGTTGCTACCTGTAAGAAAACTTATCTCTGATGTGAAACAGAAATACACAGTCTAGTTTCAGTTCCCAGGATGTTCACTCCTACCCGGATGAAAACCTCACTGCAGTTAAACGTGTCGTAACTCATGTTAGACCAGGTGAAGCTATCTCCGAGTGCTCAACGGTTTTATAGAGTTCTCGGTAATGTTACGGCTAATGAACACGTTGAAACAACAACGTATCGTTAACGGAGAGACTTGACGCCACGGCGAAAGGATTTGTTGTATTTGAAGCGATCCCAGCAACTGCATGCGACTTGATATGCTTTGCTTCTGTCTAAGTGTGTTGAAGCTGGCGCTAATTTCCTAATATTAGAGTCAGTTAGGTTTGGACACCTTGATCTGTGGCGAAGGGGTTACCACTGCAGTTCATAATCCCACATACGACGGTCGAAACACAGCTGCGGGCAGTTTGGAAGCAGGCCGTCTTGTGTTGGTTTCCATACAATGGTATGAGTGCCGGTCGTTCAGAAAGTAATGGCAAACTACTGAACGTAAATTTGCCCAGGAATCACAAACAGCCAAAATATGCTGGGGTTGACTGCAACGTCCTGTAAAGGATATGCAGCTAACAATGTTTAAACAAGTCTTAACTTGTTTATCTCAGCATCGTGCGGTGGCTAACCTTCATAGAGCGAGGGGGAAGCGTCTAGGATCTTATGATAATTGGTGCAATGTCAAATAGGTCTGTTAACTAGACGCCGAGAGCCAGCCAGTGTTATTTTGCCTAAGCACTGTTTACACGAGTGATCGCGTTCTTCTGTGTAAATATAACTATAACAGATGTTGAAAGTTGTAGGACGTGGCAGAAACTATTGGAATTTACATCGAAATCAAATGTTTAGTACAATAAACCAATGAGCAGCGGTGGCGTAGTGGCAAGACGCTGGCCTGCCGTCGTGGTTTCCATCTGTATCGGGCGGATTCGAATGTTTTAAATCCCAGGTCTACGCGGGCTAAAATGGGTACCAGGAAATATCTTCGGAAGTAAAGGCGGTCAACGTGATACTATGTCACCCACTGAGTGCGCTTGGTCTATAAAAAATATCCGTTGAGCACCATATGCCAAATCCATTTAAGGTGTGTAAACGGAATCTTTACTTACTTACAATCAACACATGAACATCCGTAAGTAAATATGGTCTGTGGGCAATCTTTGAAAAACCAGTTGTTTGGGTAAACTTTAAGTAATGCATCTCAAGCCCGCTTAACATTGAAACAGTAGAATAAGCAGTTGGGAGTATGTTTACGAAATCTAAACACATTGGAAACTTCTGCAATGAGCGGCAAACAAGAACAGAGTCAGCCGTTGACAAAACGACTTCTTCTATTGTTGGCTATGTTTTTGACACAAAGGTAGTTTGTTTGCTTTGTTTGTTTTCATATTTTCGCCTGTGTGTGTTGTCCTTCACTAGACAGTGTTAAGACTTCGTGAATGCTCTCTTGTCTGTGTGTGTGTAACTGGCGTTAACAAACCGGTGTTAACACACCGATGTTAATACACTGTTTCCATCAGCACTCCCAGCACTGTAGTGACAGAAATAGAAGGAAGTGATGGTAGAGTGTAGGAGTGACAGTGATAGAAGGAAGTGATGGTAGAGTATAGGAGTGACAGCGATAGAAGGAAGTGATGGTAGAGTATAAGAATGACAGTGATAGAAGGAAGTAATGGTAGAGTATAAGAATGACAGTGATAGAAGGAAGTGATGGTAGAGTATAAGAATGACAGCGATAGAAGGAAGTGATGGTAAAGTGTAGGAGTGACAGTGATAGAGGAAGTGATGGTAGAAAGGAGTGACAGCGATAGAAGGAAGTGATGGTAGAGTATAAGAATGTCAGTGATAGAAGGAAGTGATGGTAGAGTGTAGGAGTGACAGTGATAGAAGGAAGTGATGGTAGAGTATAAGAAAGACATTGATAGAAGGAAGTGATGGTAGGGTGTAGGAGTGACAGTGATAGAAGGAAGTGATGTTAGAGTATAAGAATGACAGTGATAGAAGGAAGTGATGGCGGAGTATAGGAGTGACATAACAGGAGTGACAGTGATAGAAAGAATTGATTGTGGAGTATAGGAGTGACAGTGGTTGAAGGAAATGATGGTAGAATATAGGAGTTCTAGTGATAGAAGGAAGTGATTGTAAAGCATAGGAGTGACAGCGATAAAAGGAAATGATATAATGAAATGGTGGAGTGTTATTGATAGTGGAAATTGAAAAGAAAACATTCAAATATCTCTTCAAACCAAACACATTAACTGTAATTCACTGTAGATCACAGATAGAAACCCAGGGTCACTAGCAGATTTTCACTCACGGCTGTGTGATTTCCTAGCCCTCTGGGAGAAAGCCACTAATAGCTGGTCCAGCACAATACATAACACATGCTTACCGACGCAAATGTCTGGGACCGATCTAGCCTTGCAATATTTGAGTATTCAATATTTCGGAGGGAGGCAGAGTTTACATCGTGCGGTAGCAAATCTGACCTAATATATGTGACGTGCTATTATTATTGCACACTGGCAATGTCTGCCATGGAAGTACTTATAATACGTAATAGCATTTGTCCGGATGCTGCTTCCTGCTGTTTGTCTGTATATGTGAAAACGCCATCACATTTTGTATTGTGCGTTCACACATTTTTGCTCTCATTCGCGTGTATCTGTTGCATCGTCATAACATTTTTCCTATCGTCTTATATTTACTATCGCCCAGGGAATATACCTTTGAAAGGTCCAAAGGCAGCTTAAATCATGGAAAGTGGCGAAATTTCTGTGATGTTTTGTATTGAATTCACGCTAACAAACCTGTTATACAGTAATGCTCTGAACACTTCCTTTCCACTATGTGACCTGCTTGTCAAAAAGAAATCACCGTGTACCACGGAGAATATTCATTATTGAACGATGTTTCCGTGTGAAGATGTAATACATGTCATAATATGCACGCACTTCATCTCTGACCCGTAAATTATATACCGTATATAAACAAACATTGAGATCTGTTGTACAATCTCTCTATCTCTTTCTCTCTCTCTCTCTCTCTCTCTCTCTCTCTATATATATATATATATATATATATATATATATATATATATATATATATATATATATATATATATATATATATATATATATATATATTGTTGGGTGTACATAATGATAAGGTTATATGCTAAATCTCATCATTTTCCCTTAGTTAGTTACTGAGTTATGGATTTTTATACGGGTGAAAACATTTGTGAACGTACTATAGTTCTGAATGCACGGAAGAATCGGTGGTCAATCTTTCCCCCTCACTTTCACAGGCGACGAGCCCAGGCGCCGAACCCGCGCCCGACCGTGCTCATAACATTATCAGCGCAGTTCGCCACCAACTCCGCTAGCGCGCCCGCTCGTAGGAGTACTCGCACCATGTTAACATAATCACTGCCTCTGGGTTGCAAGTGCATAAACGCTGTAGTAATTTAGTGTCAGCTGTTTAACGCTTTCATGGTGTTGTTAACATGAGGGGTGTAATTAACATTCTGTCCTCCCTGATTGTACAAACGAGCTCACACGGTGAACTTTGACTGAGCTGATTAGTTGCTTGGAGTGTCTGCTCGTATTACAGGCATGCTCTAGACACGGCAGTGTATTCGTGGTGTGGTGGATTTGTGCTTGCTGGGTGCTGTTAGTTGGGTACGTTCTGTGTGTGTCGGGTGGGTGCTCTTAGGTTATTTGTGTCCGTGTGTGTGTGTGGGTGCTGTTAGGTTCTTTGTGTATATGTGTGTGTGTGTGTGTGTTTTAGCTGGGTGCTGTTAGGTTCGTTCTGTGCGTTTCAGCTGGGTGTTGTTAAGTTCGTTCTGTGTGTGTGTTAGCTGGGTGCGGTTAGGTTCGTTCTGTGTGTGTGTCAGCTGGGTGCGGTTAGGTTCGTTCTGTGCGTGTCAGCTGGATGCTGTTAGGTTCGTTATGTGTGTGTCAGCTTAGTGCTATGTTCTTTCTGTGCATATCAGCTATGTGCTATTGGGTTGGTTCGGTGCGCGTCAGTTGGTTGCTGTTAGGTTCTTTCTGTTATGTCGGGTGGGTGCTGTTTGGTTTGTTCTGTGTGTCAGGTGGGTGCTGTTTGGTTTGTTCTGTGCTTGTCAACTGGATGCTGTTTGGTTCGTTCTGTGCATATCAGCTATATGCTATTGGGTTCGTTCTCTGCATTTCAGGTGGGTACTGTTAGGTTCGTTCCGTGCATGTCAGCTGATTCCTGTTAGGTTTTTTTCTGTGCATGTCGGGTGAGTGCTGTTGGGTTCTTTCTCCGTGTGTCGGGTGGGTACTGTTATGTTCGTTCTGTGTATGTCAGCTGCGTGCTGTTAGGTTTGTTCTGTGTATACCTGTTAAGTGTTGTTAGGTTCGTTCTGGTGGTGGTGGCAGTAGTCGCGGAAGTTGTGATGGCATGGATAGAAATCGCAGTGGTAGTAGAGATATCTTAGGCATAACAACATGCTCTGGTGGTAATGCTTTAAAATAATAATCAACAGCATACTTTTTTCACACTTTTGATAATACGTTTCATTTTAAATTACTGTCTTTTAAGGTTCTTAACTTCTTATACTTACCTCGTGAAACTTGCTCAAATTTAAGGCATCATGTCACATTGAGTGGGTGTAAATATTCAGCTAGTTCGTCTGTTTTTAACGGTTTACTAAGTGTCTGTACACATTTTTTATTGGTCTGTTTTAACGTTGAACTCATTTAGCAGTCTGTAAACATTGTTTATTGTTTGTTTTAACGGTGCATTTATTGAATGCTTGTAAAGCGTTCAGTTTATTCACCGCGTTAACCAGCACACAACAATAACGCATTATGTACCACTAACTCATTGAATACCAGACACATTTACACGCGCCGAACTGTGTTCTTCTCTGAATGGTCAAGACGCTTTCAGCTTGCTTAGAAAAACTCACAGATGAATGTAATAGTAATACTTAGAGATCGAGGTGTGTCTTATTGGGTACAGCATGAGTAATGAAAACTGAGCAGGTTGAAAGCCACTACACAAAGCTATCGCAAAACATGACGTGTAGTTTGCTGTAGAATGAGTCATTATAATGTGCTTTTCGACGTGTGTTCGCTGACTATAATGGTGGTAGCGTTGTTTGTGGGCATAACCAGTTACTTCTGGTGATCGAAAGGATAAGCGCTCTCGCTGCGCTGATGGCGAGGTAGGCGGTTCAACCCCGGAATTACACCGGCATTAAGTTGGACGTAAACGTTGACTTCTCATTCAGGCACAGGCAAACTACTGAACGTACGGTTGTCTAGAAAATCAACCATTGGTTGATTCACAAAAATCCACTTGGTCATACATATTATCCCTGCGTTTGTATAAAGCAAGGGCCCGGTACAGCCAGTTAATCATTAATTAACTTAATGTTACAGTGATTCCTTTGCTGGTTTCCTATATGCAATATGCGTTGTTATCACCGCCTTGTTACGAGTCCTTTGCTGGTTTCCTATATGCAATATGTGTTGTTATTACCGCCTTGTTGCTAGTCCTTTGCTGGTTTCCAACATACAATATGCGTTGTCATCAACGCCATGCTGCGAGTCCTTTACTGATTTCCTACATGCAATATGCGTTGTTATCAACGTCATATTGCGATTCCTTTGCAGAACGTCGCTCTCATCATAGCCTGCTAAGAAGGCTCTTAATCCTTGTCAGTTACCCCGCCCTATACATGTCCATTCCCAGGGTGTCTTTAATTTCCCATGCCCAAAGTATCGGTAGTCCTATGCCTCATCTATCAGAAACCGTACCTTCCATTACTGTTTACTCTAGTCTACCGTGACGTGTAATTTGGGCCGCAATGTTTCAGTTTCCCAAACATGATACGGTTAATGTTCCAGTGTTCTTCTGTGTTCCAATCATGTAGAATGACTTTCTTCTTTATACTATGATTCTTATGCGTATGATACTTCAACGGCTGTCCATTTCTATGTCTTCGTTGTAGTGTGTAGAATGAAATCGCTGTTATTGCACGTGTGATGTAGATACAAGAGCAGGGCGGGAGGTTGTGTGTAGTAAGTAGACAACTAGAATGCAACCGCCCATTGTGTTTGTTTTGCCCTGGTTGTTGAAAGTCTAGATGTTTGTTTGACATACCGCAACCCTTTCATTAGGTTATAGACTACGTCTAGTTGTGAGTAGGACGTTACAGAGATGCATCAGCAGTCTTGATGTGCTTAAACAGCCGGTAAATAAACATGTTTGCGTGAGGGTAGAGAAGAAGAAAACAAAAGGAGAGAGAGAGAGAGAGAGAGAGAGAGAGAGAGAGAGAGAGAGAGAGAGAGAGAGAGAGAGACTGACTTTGCGCGCGCTTAAAAAACGCTTCCTTACAAGTTCAATTCTTGGGGTAAATTTCATGTCATTGTTTGTAAAAGCAATTTGAAGCTGATTGCTTCAAGTCATCTGAAACTGAAAACTCCGCCACATGTCAGCACACAGATTACCAGAAGTGACTTGTCGAAAGTACAAGAACGACATGCGAGCCATAAACGTTACTTAACTTTGGACTCGTAGTGTCATCTGCCGGAGACACTCTGAGTGGACATTGGTAAATTTGAGGCGGTTTTTGTGACTCCTGGTCTTCCATGGAATTGCCTTTACATGTACTGATTGCGTGCCATCTATTTAATAGGGACAAATAATCAACCGGCTCCGTGGCCAAAGGCTTGCGAACGCGATTCGTGAGCCGGGTACCAGGCGTTCGAAGCTCAGCTGCGACCGATTTGTGCAGCAGACCGTATCGCGTTGTGTTATAACGTGCTAGTATGGGAGCCGGTCGTTCAGAAATCAATGGCAAACTACTGAACGTAACACTTGCCTAGTTCATCAACGGCGGCTGAAAAATGCTGGTGTTGACTGCAATGTCCCGTAAGGGGTACGCAACATTTTCATTTCATTCATAAGGGTGTATCTTGTGTCTGTTGCTGCTTTCGTTGCGTTTTCCCAGTCATACATTTTGTAACAAATGGAAATATACTTTCCTCTGCAGATAATGAAGTGAGCAGTGCATCAAATCGTCAGAAGTCCACACCAGAAAGTTTCACCAAGCGGTCAGCTAGTGATAACAACATGAATGGACAATTGACGCTTACACGTGAGTCATTGGCCTGGCGCCGTCTGTCTGGCACTATTTGTAAACAAATATACTCTAGCTGATAGGTGATGAATAGTTTGATACTGTGCTTTATTAGTTTAACTCTGTGCTTCTTTAATTACAAGGTGGCGGGGGGGGGGGGATCTAGAGGCCATGTCAAAAGTTAGTTTATGTCCTTGCAGGATGTCGCTATCAACCCCAACATTTATTGACATTTTGTTATTTTCTAGGCATTGCTACTTTCAGTAGTTAACCATTGCTTTCTGAATGGCCGATGCTCATACCATCGTGAAAATCATCACAAAGCAATATGCTCCCAAATCTTAAACGGCTGGTTTCCAAGTCGGTATTTCGGGATTTAGAAACTGCTTTCATTATCCCTAAGCCGCAAACGCCCTCACAGGCGATGATACAGCAGAAGTATGCTCCCCCTGTACCCCAACATGGGGGAAAAGACAGAACACCAGACACACAGGACGGCGAATTCTCATAGGTGAATGGTAAAATCCCGGCCTATACGTCCCATAGTTTTCCTGGACTGAAAGCCCAGGTCAGTGACAGAAATTTCCGCATGGCGATCATGGGACCTCAAACAAGACTGGGATCACATCCGTGGATAGGCCGCACCACGGAGAGGTGCCCTGCGGTCTTGGCCAGTGTGCGACCAGGTCTCGTGAACTGAGCGTTCCCCCCATGGATGGAAGATGGTCAGTACCAGTTTCGTCTCCACCTCTTCACTTGACATATCGGCGGATTTTGTCAGCCCAGTTAGTTTCTCTCCCTGGTTTAGAGGTTACAAGACCCGTAATCTCGTATACTGTCATCGGTAGCGGTTCTCTCCGCGTCGGTAACTTACGGGGTATGTGAGCTGGTCGCTCAGAAAGCAATGGCAAACTACTGAGCGTTATCTTGCCAAGAAATCAACAATCAGCTGAAAGATGCTGATGTTGTCAGCGATGTTCTGTAAAGGATATGCGGGGAAAAAAATACAGGACGCTGCAGTCAACCCTAGCATGTTTTGGCTGTTTGTGCTTCTTGACAAGTTTACATTCAGTAGTTTGCTATTCTTTTCTGAACGGCCAGCACTCATACCAACTCTAGGCAGTCTGCTGCCAAATCATCCGCATCTGTGTTTCGAAC